>JANTOQ010138708.1:0-15288 GCA_027564595.1 Bythotiara depressa | reverse complement strand
CGTTTTTCGACTTTCGACTTTCGAAATGAATTGAAATAACACATGTCTTTTTATACATTTCCTCTAAGGCATAATATAATAACTACTGTCTATATACTTGATTAAATCGGTTCCTTCTACACCACTACAAATACACATAATTCGTGTTTTTCTCTAGTCGCTGTCCTTCTTTATCACGACACATTGTTTTTCAACGTTTTTCGTACGTTGCTTTATATATCGTTATCTATAAAATAAATATACAATATTGTATATTATATTATAAATATATATATGGTCCACTTTAACATTAGAAATAAGAATAAAACACAAGAAAATGTTCACTTACCTTTATAAACATTCAGTTTTTGTGCGCATCAAGCCTTCATGATGAGTAAAACTTTAGACATTTACACATTGACTGTTTGTAAACGAGGCGCATATTTTCACATGAAAAATACAAAAGCTTTTACAAATATTTGAAATAATGAAGATAATTACCTTTCAATTGTTATTACATATATCATAGATCCCAAGTGTTTCACTGTATTAAAATTAGATACTGCGCATGCTTACAACTCTTGCGTCTGCGCTTGCCTCGTAAGTGTGAAGCAGGCTTTATACTATATTTTATTGCTGCATTGCAAACTGGTAATTGTAGTTAATTATGTATGATTCGGATTTTGTGACATAGATCATAGATCCCAAGCGTATAACTGAATTATTCTCTTTTTATATTGTTGCTTAGCAAAATCTCCTCCTCTTTTTTTATGTATTTACTTATCGATTTTAATCATAACTAAATTCAATGTTTGGAGTGATGTTAACACTTGGGTCTTGGTAAAAACAATGTAGAGAACTCTAACTCAAATTTGCTTTTAGAAACTCCTTACAGTTCTGAAAAGCATTTTAGCACTTTCTGTCCAAGTAATAGGCTAAGAATTCTACATATAAACTCTCCGATTTGTCCGAAAACATGACAATCACGAGGTTTTTGGAAGAGGATTATAAGTACATATTATATTGATAGACCTATCAGCGTTCACAAAACTCATTAATAAACTGTCCCGTAACATGTAGGGTACGGAGGTTCACGGTATTAAATGATAAAACGAATTATCCAGCCTTTTAAAAAGTTGTGAATATCCGTTTTACTATATATGTATTCGACTGGTGCTTATAATATGATTTATTTTTAAATCATTACATGAGGATATTTTTCCCGTTGGGAAATTCATGCATGTCATATGTCCCTTATCGTGTAATACGGTATTCCACGATATTTCCACATCTTGGAATTTCATATTACCCTTTGATGTAAATCAATGATAATATCATATTACCATTCTTGTTATTAACATGGAATATCAAATTCCCTGTTGAAAACCGTTTTGGAAATTTCATAGTTCCTGCTAACGGGGAATATGATATTTCCTCACGAGGAAAGATAGAAAATTTAATATGTCCCACATTTCCTAAATGGTAATATCATATGTCATAAGGAAATACGTGGTAATATAGATAACAATATTAACGCACAGGAAATGTTTGGTAATATCACATTTCATGCTTTTGGGAATATGTGAAATATACTGATAGACCTATCAGCGTTCACAAAACTTATTAATAATATGTCCCGTAACGTGTGGGGTACGGGATTTCACGGTATTAAAAGATGGAATTCCGTTTTTCATGCATGTTACTGACGATAAGAAACAATGTATATGTTTTTTATGTATATACTTCACGTGTTAATATTAGCATTTCCTCTGATTACTCTTATCGCATCTCTCAAAAATAAGTGCATTTTTTCAGGAGTCTGGGTTCTTATTAGTATGATTTGTTTTCCAATTTTACAAATTATATCTACCCCCTAATATCCGCACCTTCTGAGGAACCGATATTTAGATTATGTGGGGAAACACGATAAACTGGATTTTTCACATATCCCCCGCAATCCAGCTGTGACATTATGTCATTCATTGTTGTTTCCTGTTGTAGTTTGAGTAGTAGGAACTAAATTCTTGGTTAACGAGATTAACGAGGTTAACGAGATTCTTGGTTAACGAGATTTTACTTTAAATAGCATTTGATGTTTAAATTTGAAGAATATAGTTTCCTCATAAATATCATTGTTGCTACGCCAGAACGACTAGAAGATTGGTTGTTACGACGTTATTGCAACGTCGCATTTGCACCATGGTTACTACAATTTCTATGCGACGTCAGAACGACTAGAAAATGGGTTGCTACGATATTGTTGCAACGTCGCATTTGCACCATGGTTACTACAATTTCTATGCGATGTCAGAACGACCAGAAAATGGGTTGTTACGACGTTGTTGCAACGTCGCATTTGCACCATGGTTACTACAATTTCTATGCGACGTCAGATATTACCAGAAACATCTAAAACCAAGTGTTAAAATAATTTTATTTTCTTACTTTTACTTGATATTCAGGTGTACAACCAGAATGTTTTCCGGCAGGGTTTTCTATCTTGCGAACTTTGGATTGGGGCGCAGTAAGTATCGCCCACCATGGTTGGGATACAAAGAAAACGTTTTGTTCTCGATTGCCTAAAACGGCTGAAAACCGCAATATTTTGACCCTTTTAACATAATAAAAACATCAGATTAACAGCAAGTCAATTTTATAAAAATTAGCACCAAGTAGTTAATTTCATAAAAAAAATCGAAAGAAAGTGATTTCGTACAATTTAAAGTTATTCTATGATTTGAAATATTTTTCAAAATACATTTGTGGAAATTAATGGGGCCCCGGGTCGCATAGTGACGTAGGAAAATAATTTAGTATTGGGGACACACGCACATTTTACGATTAACTTCTAAACATTTCCATGATGAACTGTAACGATTTTGAGAGAGAAGGGGTTCCGACCCCCTCTACAATGCCGGTCATAAATATTTGGCTCAAAGTGCAATATTAACCGAAACGAGTTCACCACAAGTGATGTTTAAGTGAATACACCTATAAAGAACTTAGAAGTTAAACCTTTTCTGTTTACCAATGACTTAAGACCTAACTTACTTAAGGTACCTTGGTAATGAAGTAACTATGGTTGTACAACATAGGTGAGCGAGGGAGGGACTTCCTAGCTTCCTAATTGGTGCCCATTTATGACGTCATAAAACAATTTAGATCTTAAAACATGTATAATTTGCGAAGTTTTTCGTAAGAAAACATGCGTACTTGCATTCCTACCAATTTTCCACTTAACAACTAGCACTGTTCTTCATTATTTGCACATTTGAGAAAAAGAGGCAAAACATAAATGTGGTCCAAATGTCCATTTGTGTCAAATATTTTGACCTTGATTGTAGTTGGGCGCCTGATATTTCGTAATTCTGTAAACAGTACTTATATGAATGAAAGAGGGAAAAATATTAATTATAAATATATTTATATTGTATTATTTGGTATTAGAAATGTAAATTTCTCTCCAGAAAAGCCCCCATTTAAAAAACAAACAAAAAGAGAGATTAATCTTCCTAACGGCTGTACTAACTGCCACTATGGCAACGAACATTTTTTCCAAAAGATTAGTATACAAACCCGCCTCATGTGACGTAATCAGTTGCAATCTTAATAATTTCTTTGTTTCAAGTTTATTAACCCGAAATGTTTTTTCGTGCTATTCCCTAACTTTGAAAAGCGAAAAGTTACAAGGGAAAGTCGTGAAAATCTTGCTTTCGACATAGTAAGAATCCTCAATCTTTGCTCTACGAAACCGTGTCTCATTTATTCTTTAAATTGTTTTGATAGCGAGGTATGAATGTATAAAGAGGGGTCATGGAGTTTTTCAAACATTTTTATGTGTAAGTAACACATTTTCCTGATTTCTCGTCACTAACTCAAAGTAAACAAATTTAGACACGGTTTTGGAGTTCAGAACATAAGCTTTCCGATGATATAATTTTCAACTAGAAAACACGAGGCCGTTGTACCTTTTCATTCTTCGAATATTGACAGACAAAAAAGTTTACTTCTTTAAAAAAAAAAAAAATTAATAATATTATGACAGTTGGACAGGCCATTTATTAAGACTTTCAAAAATATATACTTTGATGACCTGGAAATAAATATGAAAATATATTAATGATTTTCATCAACCCTATGCTGAAGATTATGTGTATCCTTAACGATTATATTTCTTGCCTCTGAATCTTATTACTGTGAGGAAACTGTTAGGATAATTTAATCACCCAATTGACTAATTAATTATCTTGCGGTGGGATTAGGTTATCAGAATTGTTTAGTTGTTAACAAACTTAAAGCAAAGAAATTATTAAGATTGCAACTGATTACATCACATGAGGCGGGTCTGTTTACTAACCTTTTTGAAAAAATTTCGTTGCCATAGTAACAGTTAGTACAGACGTTAGGAAGTCTAATCTCTCTTTCTGTTTGTTTTTTATTTGGGCGCTTTTCTGGAGAGAAATTTATATTTCTTATTTTAAATAAATATTCTACGCAAAATAAGCTTCTAAATTATGCAAAATTTCCATTTCGACAAACATATCCATTCGAAGGTTACCTTAAGTCGCATAGAAATAGAACTAACTAGCGAAAAACCTAACGATACTCTGACACATATCAACATTCAAAAAATCCTTGTAACATGAACCAACCAACCAATGTTGCTGTCGAGCGACTTAAGCTCTTAGACACCCTTTATGTTAGTAGTATCTTTGTGGTATCGATACTAATATACATTCTAACGAAATAATTATCAGCAACGTTATCGAGATTTAGTAAACGATTAGATGAGCCACTGCTATAAACCTTTCCCTTTAATCAGAGTGACCTAAGCCTTGCATATGTGTGTACCTGGTGATATCACTTCGGTGCCTTGCAAGGAGCATTACCTTTTTTGTTGTATCGTGAAACTTTGCTGTATGTGTATCGGTCTATGTTTTGTTTTTTGCGAGTCATTGGTGTATTCATTTATTGAATAGAAAAGAAAATGAACCAACCCCGAATCTAAATACCAAGTATATACTCATTGTGATGATAAAATAGCATATGTAGTATATATAGTAAAATAAATAACTTATAACTTGTAATAGATATGAAACGGAGTACAGTGTAGATAATTAAAAGAACAGTTATGTTTATCACCAACCTAGTTTCATATCTTCTTGAGTGTTAATATAGTATATATACAATCCCGGGCATTACTTTTTGGACATTTTAGCGTTTTATGCTAATTCGTGTGTTAATACCTTTCCCTTCGCGTGCCAATTGCACGAGATTCGCGTTAGGTGTTGGTGAGAAACCGCGTATGATCGCCCGTGTCACTGTAATTTATCGAAAAACATCCGAAATTGTCCTTATTTCACTGATCACGTCACAAAAGCCTCAATTAGGAGGATAGCGAGACCAGTCCCCTTCTCCAACCGTACTGCATTGCCACGGTTACTTCTCTACCAAAGTACATAAGTCATTGGTAAACTGGAAAAGTTCACTTCTTTCCGTAGTTATAACTTTGACCACTTACACAGTACTTGTGGAATTGGGTATTTATCATAATATATTATGACCAGGATTGTAGATAGAACTTAATTGTATTTTTGTTTCTCGCAGCGAGTTATTTGTCCCATTTAAAATATCTGGTGCTAGAAAATCTATGCGTCAGAAACAGCATGCAACCTGAAACCGTTTTGTGCGTATAAGGGCCAGTACATATCCTGGTGACCAGAGAAGGCTGTTGTGTTGTTTGAAACTAAAAGTTTTGTTGATGGATTGAACTATTGATAAACTTTTTTACATTATTTTTACTTCTTCTTTTGATATCCATGTATGATTTTCTTAAATGAAAAGCTTTCAGACTTATAAATCCCGTCATATGTTTTGAGGACGGTTTTGCCAGTTTTTTATCATTCGATTTTTCTCTTCTATGCCGAATATGGTGTCTGTTATTTAAAGTGCAACTAACGTAAACAATTTACTTGTTATTTTTTAGTCTAAAGTGAAGTTTTAAAAATGCTGCTCGATGCTTTTTATTTGGTGTAAAAAGGCGAGGATACCGGCTTGGGTAATCAAGATTAGGCTCTAAAATATGAAACAATCTTAATCAAAAGCTTATAAATACTTTCTTGAAGAATAAAACAAACTTTATCAGAAGCTTATAAATAAGTTCTTGAAGCACGAAACAAACTTTATCAGAAGCTTATTAATACTCTGAAGTACGTGGTGAAAATATTCATAAGTTTCTGGTTATATTTACATTGTCGGTACATATCGTTTAGATCACACAACGATGCAGACATACAAGATCTTGTCGTTGGTCAGCATTTCATGTTTGGAACTCCGTGTCATCTTATTTATCACAGCACTCTGTACAGAGAACTGGAAATTGGCAAATGGGAAACAAAATGTACTGACACAAGTTTATGGTGATGTTAATGTATCTACAATTTCTCCTAGTCAAAAAGCTGATTACGATATAGCTAAAAAGACTTTTAGTGTGATTTCATTGGATGCTGGATTGAAGCAATCCTGTTACCTAATGAAATATGATATTTCTCTTCTTAACGCCTCAACTCAAGCAAGGCAACATGTGATATTTAAACACGCTACGCCAAGAAGATGCACAACTATTGATGACATTAAAAAGACGAAGGGAGTTCTGTGGACCGACGAACTGAGAAAAACCATTGATGATCAATTGAAACGTAAGATATTTAATCTTTTCTGAAATAAGCCTTTGCAGAAATTAGTAAAATTAGAATTTGTTTTTTGTAAATAATTTATTCCATAACATAACTCTTTAATAAATAAAATGTTTGAACTTACAAGTTGATATTCATGTAGCCATCAGAAATCATTTACGACTATCTATAAGTAAGGTTAGTACTTCCTTAAATCTAATTTATTTATTTATTTACCTTATCCTCACATTCCTTTCAACTAAATAAGAGTACTGACCAAAAATCTCTTTCGGAGCTATGCGCAGCCCTGTTCGAATCTGCTAGTCGTTGAGCATGAAGTCGAAGTGTATTACACTCGTTATGTGCCGATGCTGCTGCTATAAAGATTTTTTGGAAATAAAACAAAAGGCGAGCAAAAGCGCTTAACTTACTCTACTCCTCAATGCAACATAACTGAAGGGGCAACTTTTTATGCATAACTCATTAATGAAAGAGAAACAAGTTTCTCCAGCGTTTTAAAAAACCTTTTGTTAGGCATCCAACTTTTCTCTTTTCTCTTAAAGTAGCATATCTCCTACGAGACAAATTAAAAGAAAACAATTTCTAATGTATTTTGAAGTGTATATTACTAAAGACATTACTGCATTCGAATATGAAATCTTGTTTGTTTAAAAGTAACTGGAGTACCATTTTTTTGTTATTTCTGGAAAGGAGTTTGGCTTTGAATTTATTTTTATAAATAGGAGGTACATGAGTTCTCAAATGAGTTTTTTATACGAAAAGTTTATGGTATGGTGTATATAGATCATTCCCATTTTAAATGAAAACATTTAACAAATAAAACAAAAATCAAAATCACGGATTGTAGTCTTCCTTTTTAAATTTGTGGCAGAAACCTTTACTAATAAGAAATTGGCACCTGAGATCTACAAATTATGTAAAGGAAATTATTCATTTTTAATGGAGAAAATAATTTTCATAGTTTGTTACTTGTAAATATTCCTTTTTTAATTATTAGTTTTATGACATCTTCGAAACTTTCACCCAAATACCCAACGATATTGTCATGGTTCGTTAATAATAGTTTTCAATGGGAGATTTAATATAACCGGAGGTATACTGATCCACTAAAGAATAAAAATCTCAGAGATTTATCATTATCAGAAGAATAGAGCATTTGTTTTCTTTTGAGCCTGCAATACAGTGTGTGTTTATTTCTATTAACTTTCAGTTAAATATTGGCGACAAAATGTTGTTTGGAGATGTTGGAAATGATGGCCAAAGTCTGGAGTCGACATTCTTTGGAGGATTTGAAAAAGCTTCTGTAATATACATCGTAGAAGAACAGTATCAAAAGTACTTTGATGATGAATATACTCATAAAAAGTTATGAAAATAATGGATTTGAACGTGTATGTACTCGAGGTATTCACTTAAAGATGTGTAAATGCAGAAGTGGAAGCCAAATTACGAAAGCAGCCAACGGGGGTGTTCTAGAGCTAAATCAGTCCTGGCCAATATAGCTGTCCTAGGAGCAACCACCTCGTTTCCTTGAAAAAAGGGAGAAAGTGAAGTTCTAGGAGAAATAAAAGCGGTTCTAAGGAAGCCTCAATTTTTCTCTTCATTTTAATCAAGAACGTTCTTCCTGGCAGTTAACAACACCTGTTTTCTTAGAACAGCTCTGCTAGCTGCTTCTGTCCTGGGAAAAGTATATTATTTACAAAGCTTTCATTCGGCCACATTTAGATTACGGCGACATTATATAAAATAATCCTGTTAATGAGTCCTTTTCTCACAAAATCGCGTCTGTTCAGTACAATGCAGCTTTAGCCATTACAGGAGCAATAAGAGGTACCTCTCGTGATAAACTGTACAAAGAACTAGGACTGAAAAGTATAGTAGACAGACGATGGTGTCGACGACTCTCTTTTTTTATAAAGTGAAAAATAATCTGACAGCACCGTACCTGAGGTAGTTAATTCCTAATTGAACTATTGTCCCTTATAGCCTCATAACAACTTGTCTCCAACAACATTTCCCCACACGAACTGAACTTTTTCAGGCTAGTTTTTTCCCTTTTTGTTCAAAACAAAGGAATGAGGTTGATCCGAATATACATAATCTTCTCTCTTTAGCTTCATTTAAAAGAGCTCTTCTAAATTTTGTACGACCGGTTGCTATTCCTATTTATAATATACATCACCCATAGTCTAAAGTTGCTATCGTGACTGCGGTTGGATTTCGGTCACCTTCGGGAACATAGGCTTCGTCATAATTTTGCTGATACCCTGATATTGCCGAGCTGACATGATAGAAACAACTGAGCACTACCTACTGCGATGCCCTAATTACTCCATACAAAGAACTGATCTCTTTGATAATCTCCAACAACTATTTGATTTCCATTTTACCTTATAGTGGTTGTAACTTAGTCAATTTACTTTTATATGGAAAAGACAATCTAGATGATATTTCAAATAGGAATATTTTAATACTTGCCGTTACTTACACTTGATCCAATCACAACGTTTTAAATTACCTTTTTTTATAAACTGATTTGCGCGCTGAAACCAATTTAGTCTACTTCTAAACCTATAATAAGGTTTGCACTTAACCACTACAGCCGTTCTTGATTGGTTGCACATTTGAGGAAAACTTGTAAAACATAAAAATTTGGTCTAAAATCCCATATTTTGACCTTGAATGCAATCGACTCGTGACTCTTTGTTTATCAATGGTGCAAAGTCTAAGTTTGTTTATATTCTAAAATGGATCCACAACTATTAGCTCTATATTTTTAAAACAAACACGTGTCATGTTGACCTAAACAACGAATCTTTTTGTTTAATTGTCAAATTTATGACGATGTTTTGTAACCTGTGGAGGAGAATAAATAAAGCCTATTTATGAACTTATCAATTAAAATATTTTCCTCCAACGAAGCGAACACGATTTGGAAGAGGTTGTCAGTACACACCCACTAGCTCTGAAGAGGACTACAATAAAAGATTTTTGAGTACTTTCAACTTGTATCAAGTACACAGTAAGTTTATGTTATTGTTAGTTACTTATTATGTATAAAGGGAATTAATTAGCGGAACAAGCAATAATAAAACGCAAAACGTTAAACAACATGGTCGGTAATATTTTCTGAGAGCAAAATTCTATCTAGGGAGGCAGAAAACATGTTAAGTAAAAATGTGGTCTCCAGTTTTACCAAAGCTTAACCGCTGCAATGTTCCAGATTTAGCAAAGATTGACCGTTTCGGTGCTCCAGTTTTATCAAAGCTTGACCATTGTAGTGTACGAGTTTTACCAAGCTTGACCGTTGAATGTTTCTCCTTAATGTTCTAAAACGTCTAAGGCAAAACAGTTGCAGGTCTAACCAAAACAAACGACAGTCTCTTTCTCAACCAGTAAATATCGTTACATAAATATTTGTCTCTCATTTGCAACATTAATGTCGTTAATTCTAATAAACATCTCTCTGCTTCTCAACCACACACTCCATACTATGTAAACACGTGAGACGTAAAAGAAACTTGACTCGATTACTCTGCTTCTTCTGCTTCTATTCGTGAGATGTGAGCACATTATTGAGTTATTAGTTTAGGTAAATAAGACCAAAAGAGGTAAACACGTGTATGTTAAAAAATTATCTTTGCCACAAACGTAGCACTTCCAATCTTGCCTCATCTGATAGATTTGCATTTCTTGGAATACTTTCTCTATATAATTGTTTTAGGTATATTGCTCCGGAATCATGCCAAATCGTTACTCATGTGTTTGCCATTTTTGCTTTTTCCATGGTTAATTATTGGAAATATAAAAGGAAATACATTTGGTAAAAGCAGATAAATCCCCCTGATTCTTCATAAAATTAAAAAGGTTTTCTATATGAAATTTACTATATACAGGAAGTATATTCGTGAATTTCTTTGTATTCCTTCAGTTTGTCTGAAGGAGAATTTTGTTGTACTTCATTGGGAAATAAGCTTTTTTTTGTGAAAACAGTTTAGAGCTAATGAGACGCACAATAAATATAAACTATTTCGAACCCTCGAACCGAAATATTTGTTGGAAATAGTGAATATTGATAATAGCCAGCATCGTTTTACACGAGGTAATGCGTTAGTGACATGAAAATGCTTAAAATGTAGCACCTGAAAGTAATTTCTTTTTTTGCCGAAAATAAAAATTCAGAGTACGTGTTAGTCCCCGTCCTCCCCCTCAACGTCTGATTCTCCTAATTGTTTAACGACATAAAACATGTATATATGTGCTAATGTGTCCCCTGAAATTAGTCAAATCCGCTTGTAATTACTTTGCGATTTTGAGTTTTCTATGGAGTTATTTATTGCAAGAAAGAAAGCCTGGCGGCTATAGAGCTGAGGGAATATTACCCACGCCAACCAACTGATACTAGCGAATTCATGTTTTGTTAACCATTTGCACTTAAAAACATTCACAAAAGATGCGCTATTCATTGTTGTTTTTAATACCAATTGTCAGTATTGTGCACTCGAGCTTCTACATCAGATTGTTTCCAACGTGACCTTAAAGTTAGTTATACTTTTTAATTTGGTACTGTGATGTACGTTTCCTTCCACTAAAATAACAGTGCTACTACGAATGCAACCATTATTTAATCACATTTAAACATTCTCACATCAGCGCCCGGGGTAACATATAAGCAATGAAAATCGTACACTTTAATATGACTTTGGTTTGTCTGTTTTTTTTTTCAGGCTGAACTTTTGGTAGGTAAACGCAAAAGACCTCTCCGAAATCCATTAATTTCCTAAAAACAACGATGCAGTAAAATTAAACGATCAAGAGGAAAACTGAATTTTGTCCCACAGATTTTTTTTCGCAAAGTTTTTCCACATCATTCATTTCAAATCCCGTAAAGAAATATTGATGAAACTCATTGTATTTATTGATATCATTTTTAGAAAACCTGTACTCGTGAAGAAAACAACGTACTACTCTTTTAAAATTGTGTTTTTAAACAGCTTTAAACTTTTTACTTTTGTGGATTAAAAGTATAGACAAAGTGTAACGTCCTGTGTAAATATACGTGAACTGAAAGGAATCTATTTTTAAAAGCTTTCAACTTTTACGTTGTGGATTAAAAGTATAAACAAGAAAGACGTACGCTTGGTAATCTGCGTGTTTATATAAGAGGTGTACAAGTTGATCTAAGTCTGAGAAAATGCGTCTAAAAACAAAATTTCTTTTTGCTAGCGAAATTAAAAGTCTGTGCTATAAATTAAAGTGGACTGAGCAATCGTGTTCGGAATCCGTTGAATAATTCCAATAACATATCATTCGGTAGTAGAATCTGAACAAAACGTATAGGAAATTCTTCAAGTTTGTGAGTTGCTCTGAAACCATTTCGTTTAGATCATCGATGTCCTTTTCAGGAAACTAGGATTGGTCCGTAAAACATCATTTTGATCTGTAAAATGCAAATTACTGGTCTGAAAAATACATCTCAAATCTGAAAAATATAAATATTAATTGTCTTTATAACTTCCTTACCTATTACTACAAGAGAAACCAAAAGTAATATTAATAATAAAACTTGCAGTGTTTTTAAATTTAAGCACCTCCGGTCAGTAAACAAAAAATAATGCATATATTTTGTTTATAAATCCTTTAACACACCCGGTCCTCATTTTCAAGGACAATCCTCGTGCAGTCCAACTAGGAAGTGCTGTCCTGTGTAAAAAACCCAGAGCAGGCTAGAAAGCCTCTCTGGCTCGCCTATTACCAGCATGAAGCTACCCGAAAATAAACGGGATGCGACAAGTTCTCCGGAAAAATGACCGTTGGATCAGAGGCGTAAAAGATGAAGCTACATTTGATCTTAGCCATTAGGCCGAGAAGAGATAAAAAAAAATGACCACATGACCATTCGATCAGAGGTGTAAAACAAAAAACAAAAAAGTTACACTTAATCTCAGCCATTAGGCCGAGAAGCGTTAATTGAAATTATCAAAGTACCTTAAGTCTTGCGTCATTGCTAAACTCATAAGTTCTTTATATCTGTATTCACTTACACATCACTTGTGGCAAACTCATTTTGGTTAATTTGGCACGTTATGCCAAATGATTGTAGATTAGTTTTTTGTTTACTTCCTGAAATAGTGTTTTCCAAGTAGTTAGCTAGCTCCATTTTGCGCAAAATTTACTAGAGAGCATGAAGAGACATTCTACTCTGTAAGTAAGTAAGTAAATTTATTTGCCACATAAAACCATACATAAGTAACAATAGATAAAATTATGTATATAAATATTAAAAGAAAAAATTATTTAAAAAAGCAAATAACCAAACAAACAACAACAAACTAACTATCTACATACTAGTGTGGCAAAAAATATGAAACAACAAAAATCAAACAGTAAAAAACCTCAATTAACCAGGAAATCATATACAAAATAAAGCAGAAGAAAAGTACTACAAGGCTCTCACTAATTTTAAATAGGAAAAAGATAGTTAGGTAGCCAGGCGCCAAAAAAACATAATTAGGAAAATGATATAGCTAGCTAAACTAGCTAGGCACCAAAAGAGTGGGTCTCAGTACATTTTAGTCAAGAATAGATAACTAGCTAGCCACGAAATGACAGTGATAAAGTGTGGATAGGGCATCCCTCAAGGTAGTTACGTGTAGCTAGCTTTTAGCTATATAGTTACCTAGCTAGTAGCTAGCTTATTTCTTCTTGAAATGGCCTTATTCTCAGTCTGAGGCCTAACTGAAAAAGAAGAAGTACAGAAGAGGATTATAAACATATAATAGTACTAACCAAAGTTTACGCTAAAGCTTTATAAGATCATCCAAACAATTTGGGACACCAGCGACCATGCGACAGCAATTACTGCTTGCTGCACTTGATAAACCCACATTCAATATGGGGCATTATTCTGATTTTCTGACTCACCACTTACCGTTGAGTAATCACTTAATTCCCGTTTTTTATAATACGGAAAGCCTTCACGTAGTCGGCATATTATTATTACGTACCAAATACATATCTATATGCAGTACACTACGTATTATATGCAACAGATTTATTAGCGATTAGTACACAACGAGAAATGAAGAACTAACACGTGTTTATTGAGTTTGAGGACATGGTCCAGGAAAGGAACGGAAAGGATCGGAAGACAGGCCGTTTTAATAATCTGCTTCGCTTCACGCACGCAGATTAACAAGATGTTACGTGCTGTTTAAAGAAAACCTACAAGTGAACTGAAAGGAATCTGATTGGTTTTTTAGTATTATATAACAATCAAATGAAATCAAATTTTATTTAAGTTCGATCAAGCGAAAGAATTCGCACCGAACGATCTAGGTACGCACGAAGTCGGAATTTTTTGATAACAAAAACGGAAGCATTCCGATCGTTTTAGGATGCTAATAGCAGGTAAAAAATGTCCGTAAACGCTAATATGACCCCATGTCCCTTGATAAAATTATCAACGTTACCAGTGGCATGTTTAATGTAATCAGGAGGTATACTTATGCATCAAAGTGTAAACAGAAATCTTGACGCTTATAAGAAAAATATTGTGTTGGTAAATTTTAATTACTCAAGCCAACTCCTAGCCACGTTCTATCTTAATTCGTTAGAATCGTATTCAAATAAAGATTAAAGAAACGACTAATCTAGCCAAGCGGTGTATTTGATCACATTACCACAGTATCTGGCGAAAAATTGTTTTGCTGTTGAACTAGTGTGCCGCAGTAGTGACTGTGATTATGTAAACATTTAATTTCCGTCACAGAGATTAATAAACTACAAATAAAAGTGTACTAATCGCTAACAACAACAAGACTGGACAGTCTTTTTGTTATTATAAAAAGTTTTGAATCACCATTTAAATAAAATATATTTTATTTTATTCTCTAAACAATTAGTTTATATGGTAGAAACACCGCATATTGTATTTTTTTATACAATATTGCCCAGTCATATATTATTTAATAACATTATATTGGCTTGTTCAATTTCTTTGAAACTTTGTGACTTTCAACATTTTTTTATTACCTTCACAATTTTTTCCGCGGTTAATTTCCATCTGCTAACCAGGGTGTAAAATAGGTTTTTTATTTTTTTTTATTTTTTTTTTAATTTTTCGTTATAAATTAGTTTTTTGTTGGTTTTAGGTTATTGTGTATTGTAAAGAGTAAAAACATTGTTGTAAATTGGGTTTAGATTTCAGTTTCAGGGGGTAATTTCGACCCATGGATATTATGCTGTCATTTTTAATTGAAATAAAACACAATACCTAAGATAACATTTCTACCAAGTTTTAACATCAGACTATTTGTAGAACCTGAATTAAGGTGGTACTACGGTAAAAAAAAGTAATTTCTTGACGTATCCTCTTTTAAGGAAATATCTATGTCTACTTGATACCCACGATTAGTTAAAGCGTGAAAATGGTAAGAAAGTGACTAAAAATTAATTATATGCATAATTAATTAGGTACCATACCCCTAAAACAATGGATACTTTGTGACAATATATCTGCAGAACAGCATGGGCTAGAAATTTGAAACTCGGTGTATTTCTTTAGATTGATACATTGATTCATGTGAACCTAAAAAATATTATGTAACTTTTT
>JANTOQ010138707.1:0-25270 GCA_027564595.1 Bythotiara depressa | reverse complement strand
AGAAGAGGTCTAGTGTTAAGAATTTGTATGTAAACTCTTGTTATTGAGGTGCTTCAATTGAAATTAAAATGGTTGCAAGTAGTTAATAAAAAGTACTTGGAAAAAACACAATTTCTTGGAGGATAAAGAAAATTACCTCTAGGTCGAAATTACCCCCTGAAACTAAAATCTAAACACAATTTACAAAAATGTTTACTAACACAATAACCCAAAAACAACAAAAAACTAATTTATAACGAAAATAAATAAAAATTCCAAAAAAATTCCAAAAAGTTTTTTACACCCTGTTTACCAGGTGGAAATTACCCCTGGAAAGTTATTATTCCAAGAAATGAATTGTACCATTGCGAAGGTAATAAAAAAATATTAAAAGTCACTAAGTTTCAAAGAAATTGAACATGCCAATAAAAAGTTATTAAATAATATGTAATAGGTCGAAATTACCCCCTGAAACTAAAATCTAAACACAATTTACAAAAATGTTTACTAACACAATAACCTAAAAACAACAAAATACTAATTTATAATTTCGACCATGTGAAATAGGGTTAACGAGTATTGATGGAATATCTCACTTAATGTAAACCAATATTCCAGCACCTTAATTCCTATCTCTTCTATAACGTGTGCTGAAACCATATAAGTAGAATTGTTTGGTGTGTCATCGATCTTTGTTTCAGAAATCATGAGTCTATCATCATTTTTTCCTACTGTTGATGACAGTATAGAAGATTTATTTATTAAGGAGTTAATATTAAATTGACCAATTACAATCCTGTGGACATTAGCCAGTTTTAACTGTTTTAATTTTTCAGCAAAATATAAATCTAGTTCATTAATTTCTACAATATATGAGGGAAATATACCAGAAATATCAAACATTTCTGATAAGGTACTAGTTCTTACTATTTCAGAGGTGTTATTATTTAAAATATTCGATACTTTAGGCAAGACTATATGGGATGGTTTTATGACAGACTTTGAAATGTTGTTGGCTATCTTCATGATGTATACAATCCGAAAAATAATGGAAATGAACGTTATGAATAAGGGAATGAGATGATATAAACAGGCGTGAATGATCAGTAGTTAGTATTAGTACTTTTTCAACTGAAGTCAATGTGGTTAGAGGATTAAATTATTATGAAAGCACAATAAGATCAATTGTGAGATAACCACATTTAAGTCTAATATCTACAACCACTTCATTCTTATGACGTTTAATGAAAAGTGATTAGTGGTGATGAGGGGTTAATTATTAGATACAGTGCACATCCGTTTACGCGAAACCCGTAGGGAAATACCAAAAAGGTTCGAGATATCGGAGGTTTCGATATAAGCAATCAATCAGAACTCCTAACCAAAAAGAAGGACAATGGAAACTCGGGTTGAGTTGGTGGTGATGCAAGTTACCCAGGTTTTTAGGTAACGAAATTACAATGCAAATTATTTAACAGACATATTTATGCTAAAGTGGACTGAACTGAAAATAATAATTAATAATTAATAATTTATTTCGGGATAAATATTTTTAGGTTGTTAGTTACATTTGCTACATTTCCGGTAATTATATATTGTAGCAAAAACATATTTTGCGATATAGGAAGATTGACTTTGAAAGCGAGAACCACATGTTGACTTCAACAAATGTGGATCCACATGAACAAGGAAGAATGAACGTTTGGGGTCAAGTTTTTGCTAAATTGATTTTATCTTCATTTGCTACTCAGGTAATTCATTTTTAATTAGTAGTCCTATTCCCAATTACGTCGTAATTAATTTTATGGCGTCGTCGTGCAAATTATTTTGTAATGAAATAAGACAAAAACGAAATTTCCACAAAACAACAAAAACAACAAATAATCAGAAAAAAATATTTAAAAAAGAAATTATCTTTATCATCATATCAAGTTTATCGTCTACGCCTAGGCTTCTTTATGTTACTTGTACACTTTAATAAACATGAAACAATATTTAAGCTTATCTGAAGTTTAAAAGATATATGTTATGATCATAATTTTAACTGCTATACTTACATAGCTGTCTCTCATATCAGCTAGGGTAGAACAGAGTTGTTCAAATGTTGGTCGTTGTTCAGGGTCCTCTTTCCAACATTGACAAAGTACCTTGAATCTAAAAACATGTGTATTATTAATATATTATCTGTTGAATATCACTTGTGAAGATTCTCTCTCCACGACCTATTTCCTTATACTGAATGCTCTTGCTTATAGATGCCTGTCCATAATTCATAATTTAGTTTTAGTATTACATATGAAATGAAACCATGAAATTGTTGTCCATGACCAATCATCAGTTATTCCATTGCTGTTCTGTTTTTGTGGGGTTCCATTATTGGAAATACAAAGGAAATAAAGTGATTTCATTATTGTTGATATTGATAAATAGAAAAGTGTCCGATCAGTGGATAACCTCTCGCTTTTCTTTTCTTTTAATTCTCTTTTACTGTCATATTCCATCCATTCTTACATCCTTTAATTAACAGCACATGAAGAAGGCACATATAACTACTTTAAAAATACAACCTACATACTAAGGAAATTAAATAGTGAGAGTTACGAACTAGTAAGTTTTGTACTAGTAAAATTTGTTTTCGTAGGTAGTAAGAGACAACTGATGGAAGGTCAATATTGATTATGTGATGAATAGGCAAAGAACGTACAGATCTTCAGAGCAATATTCTGGTTTTTCCATACGGTATGATCGCCGTAGCAACCCAACGATTTCCGCTGCCTTATAGCCAGGGTATGGAGATCCACCTGTAAGAAAATGTAATACATATAGTTCATAGAACACATTACACATTTATTACGAACCAATATCTCCCTGTATTTAAGTTTGCTCATGCAGCCTTATAGCTTAAAAAGTTATATTTTAACATTTTCCTGCTCTTATACTGTTTTGAGGTATGTTCCAATTTATATAACTTTTTATTTGTGAATAAATCAAAAGTACAGGCGGAAGATTCACATGGATATTTTGTTTAAACAATAAAACATATGTAGAGACTGTGAATATTGTTCACAGTATATTCTACATATACTTCCCGTATTATCCAACTTAATAACTGCCAAGGTTTTACAAAATGACACATGACATTTTTCATATTTTCCCAAATAGTCATGGCTGCATATTATTTTAGATACATTTTATGCATCTCCATTCAATATGACAGGCGTTCGTAGATGACCCAATTAACATGTATGATCTTGACTAGGTTTCGTGTTCACCACGACCATCATTTTGCGCAAAATGGGATATAGTGTGAGCTCTACAGCAAGAAAAATGGGTCCATACTTCTAATTATGATAAAAGCATGAAACTTGGTAGAGATGTTCCCTATCCAACATTTTTTGTAAATTTTGAGGGAGACATGCCGAAATGTCACGTGAACGCTTCCGTCAGCACTTTTACTTTCGAAAATAAATGTTTTAAAAAACTACATGAATTATATATCAATAGAAAGGAAATATCATGCTGGTTATTTTTGCTGAAGAACCATGATCTGAACATCAAGTGTGATGAGTTATAAGCTTTAGAGATCTCAAATGCTGACGTCAGCATTTTTTCACAGTAAACCATATTTCACGAATATACACTTATTATATACCATTGGAAGCGATGTTTCAGGTTCATTAATATTGGAATAAGAACTACTTACTCAAAACGATCCGGAAAAAAGTTATTTCAAGTAAAGAATATCTGGCTTGTGATACTTCAAATTCATATCTATTTGTATGTTTGTCGGTTTTGTTGTCTATTTGTTTTAGTTATCATGGTGAGAGATTCACCGAAATGTTAGATAAACAAATGTATAAAATGTGACTACCTGTCTTAATTTATTTGGTTAAATTGCCAAAATTGATTTTATTTTTCCAAAAAACTAGTGGACTTTTATTGTCATATATGTCATAATAAAACGCGAAAATCTGCAAAATACAATGTAGTGCCAAAGATGTAAAAATACCAAATTGGTCGCGAATGGGATGCGAGTGAGCGTTAGAGGGAAGTAGAGTAGACGTAAGAGGGCGCACACGCTCATCTAATATTACTTCTAGTAAATTATTAACACTACTTGCTTTTTACGCAAATTGATTGTCAAAAACAAAACACTTTTCGAAACACTTACTGAAAGTTAGGTTTTCTATTACATAGCTTTCAATAAAAGGGCGTGGCGGAATACCTATCAATATTTTTGGAAGGATCTTACTCCAAATAGATAAAAGCTCGGCTACAAGAAATTTCCTGGCAAATGGATTATCTCTCTACCAAAATTTATTTTAGAAAAACTGATGGGTTAAGGGCCCCAGGTCCCGATAGAGGGTCCAAGGTCCTACTTTTTCGGTATAGAATTGGTAATTACATTTTGATATATATCTTATTTCACCAATATTACAGCAGTCGTGAGAACTGTAAGGTACATTTCTGAAGAAAACCACTGCAGAAGATAGTGAACGTCATGACGTCACCAAAGGTGTTGGCCAATAAATACATTTCGATGGCAATGCCTTAAATTCTTATCTACGTTTATTAAGTTCCAAGGCTTCACGATTCGGTCTACTGTCCCATAACCAACATAACATTATTATTGTAAGGACATACAAGGACATTACTTATCAGCTATCTCTCCTATATGGAAGATGTATGGGTAAAGATAATGAATGGTATTGAGCAGGCGAATAATAATGATAAAACACTTGATAAAACATTTTATTACTCAGTAATCAAACCAGGCAGGTAAAAAGATACTAAAAGTTTTTCAATATTTTGGTTTTCTTCAACAATATGTCTGCGCTGTGGTGTGAGATATCACACTATGATCAAAAGGACTATGCCTGCTTTCTTGTTCACCTTTTGAAAGATTATAAAAACGTTTTACATATTTATTTTTTTTCCAAAATACATCTGAGTTGTGTTGTAAGATATGAGACGACTATTAACTCACTGACTCTAATTTTATATGTGGTTAACCTATTAGTTACTCAGCATTTTTTTACTTGTCGATAAAAATGGAAAAAAGCCTCTGGAGAGGTTGAAAGACGAAAAGAAAATTCCGATAGATTCAATGCTGGAGTTTGGCATTTTCAAATCAAAAGCAGATATCTCAACAAACAAGGTAGCAGCTACTTCAACATAACTAGAGTAAGTTTAAGATATGTAACTTTTCAAATATGTTGGAAACGAGTTTGCGTTTCTAAACGTTCCTAGCTATTATTTTATTGTTAATAGATTTATTTAGAGAAGAGGTTTTTCGTCATCTTCTGACTATTGTAGTCCTGCATTTTGTTATTTGTTTAAGTTTCACAACAAAACCTCTATGTTTAATACGAGTTTGATTTTCGCCCCAGTTTTGTACAGTTGTTTTCGTTTCACAACACTGTTGAAACTTTGAACAATTTATATTTCGTTTTTGGATTCAACTTTTGTGTATATGGCTTTAGTCATTAACATTCTAACAGTGTCTAAGTGTTAGATCTATAACGGAAACAAAATACGCGATACATATTGTCTGAGCGTTCAGCTCTGAGAGATTAATAAAATAAGCATATTTCACAAAACTGCGCCACATGTGCTCATTCCCATATTGCATTATAACAGGCAACACTGGTGGCGCACACAAAAATTTATAAGTATAACCTATTGATTTAGCGAAGAGATCACCAAGCGCTCCGTGCTGTGGATAGGACTCGAAATTCGCAAACTCTGTATTGCATGTAGAACTCGCTACCACTTTGCCACATCTCCACAAATGATTAGATCAAGTCGCTGGCACGCATATTGTGACCCGCATTTTAAATGACTGTTTCTCACCACCCATGTTATTTTAAAAGGTATGGATTTTCTGTTGTTAATTTTACTTATCTAAAGGTTCACACATAAACTAAAGTCGCTCGGGCAGAGGGCTATACATTTGCAGTCTTCTAAATGTTACATCCATGGTTCAGAGAGATATTTCCATTTGTGCCTTGAAAATTTGTTTGTTTGTTGTTTTTCGCTAATAAACATGCAACAATACAATATTTTGGGAAGATAAACCTACAATCATTCACATAATATATTGAGACAAGGCGCAAAAATTGCAAATATAGTTTATTGGAAGCGATGAAAAACCAAATGTGAATACAATGAGAAGGTAGGTTCTTTGGTTCTGCCATACTCATTCATATTGATGATTTAAGGAGTATCTAGCTTGCCTCTTTTGTCCATATATAGATATATATGGGCATTGTGATGTCACAAAACGAGAAATTATTTGAATTTTGAATAATGTTCCAGCTTTTCTACAAAAAATACCCAGTGGGATGCGCAGTGCCACCGAGTTGCTGTGAATCGCTTTTGTGAACGCTTTTTATTCTAGCTAAAAGTGGTGTTGTTAAAACACGGCAGATATAAAGAGATACAGTAATATCCATTGTATGAATATCATTAAAGATTTAATTGAGCCTCTTAACCCACAGCAGATGATTATGATCACAGCTGATCAAACAGTCCAATGGGCCCACAATGTAACGTATCAGAATGTCTTGTGGATAATTGGACCTACTCATATTGAGATGGCATTAGCAAGTTCTATAGGAGATTGGCTCGAAGGATCTGGGTGGATTGACATTTTAAAGAAATCTAATACATCAACAGGTGGCCGAATCGAAAGCCTTCCAAAAGGAACGAAGATTAAACGCACAAGGTATGCACATCAAGTATCATTAACTTGTTTGTTGAAATTGTCCCAAGAAGCTTTCAAAAATCAGGAGGAAGGTTCTCATAAATGGAATGGAAATATGTGGTTTCTCAAAGGTCTGCAATTGCTTCATTTTGGTTCAGTGTGATAGAATTAGAGACATTGCTGTTCATGTTTATTAAACGTTTACGTCCTGGAGATCTTAGTTTGTTCTGTTCATGTATACGTCACATTCTCCCTTGGTATTTTGCACTTGTTCGTACCTATTTCTCTCAGTAGATGTCAGTGTTTTTAGAAGACATCTTAAAGCTTCAAGCATCAAATGATGACGCTTATCAAATACGGACAAAAGGCTAATTCACTGTGCGGAAAACCAACATAAATTTCTCTTGTATTGGCATTGATAAGGATCATGAACAAAATAACAAAATTGTAAAGGGTGATATTGGTGCGATTGGTATCCTTGACAACAAATCAAAATTACTGCGATGGGAAGTGGCTGGGCAATTATTGCTGACAGGTCAAACTTTCAAGAAGAAATGAACAATGGAAAGGTTTGTTCATATCACGAAGATAATGCTAACATTGAAGTGTCATTCGCATCTGATGTAGAAGCACTTACTCAAGCTTTCACTGTATGTGGTAACCTGTTTGAGGAATCGGAGAGTAAACTCGTACATACAAAACATATTCTAGACGAAGATGCCTCTAAATCTGTGAAGGAAGCCAAGAAACAATACCAGGCATTCCGAAAGGAGAGGCTGTTGACCAGGAATGAGTCCTTGTATAACAACATTCGGAGAAACAATTTTCCCTTATTCAAACTTTTGTTAGCAAACGTGGCATGTCAGTCACGTAAAGGAAACCTGAAGGAGTTTTTTCTCATAAAAATCAATCTTTTCCTATATCAATATCAGAGATTGGAAAGCTTAGGAAACGTAACGAAAAAAGTTACTTTTTGAAATGCTTGAAACATTATGGGAAAATCAATTTTGAGACACCTTCAGTAAATGCTAACATCTTTAATGGGGCTGCATATGTCATGATGAATCCACCAGAACAGTCAAGATGTATGGTGAATAAATAGGTGATCTCTGCAAAAGTATGAAATGAGTTCCTCCTCCAGTGTGAATAATTTGGATTGAGTCTTTGATAGATACTTTGAAAAAGTTTGAATGCTCAAACGCGTTGAGTTAAGAGGTGCTGGAACCGGTGTTGTTGTTCAACAAGAAACACCAATTGGTAATAAATATTTAGATTTCATGCGAAACGATCAAAACAAAAGAGAGCTGTTTGGCATGATAGCAGAGTCTGCAGCTGCTATTCAATTTAATGCTACCATTTTGGCAACAAAAGGAGACAGGTTTTGTCCAATTTACAAATTGATGATAGTAATATTGCTCACTGCAACCACGAAGAAGCAGACTGGAGACTGGAGACTGCTACTGCATACATATGATGCTGCTATACATAGTCACAAAAACGTGATGATAACAACTGTTGACACAGATGTGGTTGTGATCGTTTTGTACCACTTCGTTTCATTAGACGTGGTAGATCTTTGGATTGAGTTTGGAGCAGGAATTCATCGACGCTATATTCCAATACATCAATATGCTAGAAATTTGAAAGAAGAAACTTGTCGTGCTTTTCCCTTCTGGTATGTTGTCAGTGATTGCGATACCGTTTCAGCATTTGTTGGCATAAGACTGCTTGGCAGACCTAGAACTGTTACCTCGAAGCAACTGAAACGCTTCTAAGTTAAGAATTAAATGTATTTTACTCAGAAAAACATTATTATATAAACAATAACAAATAACAAAAAACGTGCACAGCTTTTGGGTTGCAAACTTTGCAATAATCAAACTATATATACTCTAGGTTGTGACTGAACATTTAACACCAGAAGATTTAAGAATCGTGCAGAGATTCGTGATTCTGAAGTATGATAGAGCAAGCGAGAGTTTTGATGCAATGAAAGTAGACGAATTCTTTTCACATAAAAGAGAAGACCAGTAGAAGGGATTCTTCCAAAAAAATATGCCTTAACGCAGCATATTCGAAGAGCAATGTTTCAATCCAGGTTTGTATTGGGTACACTGAGAGTTTAGTTTCACAAAAACTATCAAATAGAACTCTTCATAGAACTCTTTTGCGTTTTAGTATATGGCCAAGAACAATCGAAAAGGGTATGCAGCACACGAATTATCAAGTTGGGGTTGGAAAGAAGATGAGCAAGGCATTTCACAAATTTGGATGACAATTGAAGAGGCTTCAGAGGTTTGCCAGGAACTGGTAAAATGCGGTTGCAAAAACAAATGCGATGCTAGGTGTCGTTGTAAAAGTTCAAGCCTGAACTGTACAGAGTTGTGTTATTGTGCGTGAGATTGTTAAGAGCCGTACCAACTGTTTCATTCTGATTGGGGATATAAGTTGAGAGGATTCTTAGTTGTAATTTAAAGAATGGCTACAAAATACAATGTTTATGAGTTTTGATCATGTTTTGATCATGTTTGGTACTTTTCTTTTGACCATTATATTTCAAATAACTATATTCTGGGTAGTTTTGAATATGTTGTTCCTATTCCATATTAATAAGCTTGGAATTTCGCTTCCAATGCTATATAATAAGTGTATATTCGTAAAATATGATTTCCTGTAAAACAATGCTGTCGTCAACACTGAATTTTCGTACCATGGTTTTTCAGCAAAAAATAATCAGCCTGAAATTTCCTTTCAATTGATATATAATTCATGCAGTTATTGGAAACAATTATTTTTAAAAGAAAAAGTGCTGACGTCAGCGTTTACGTGGCTTTTGAGCGTGTCTCCCTCAAAATTTTCAAATAATTTGAGATAGGGAACATCTGTTCCAAGTTTTATGCTTTTATCATAATTAGAAGTATAGATGTGCTAACAACCCTCACTAATACACGTGATCAGAAACTCGAATATTTTGTCCCGCGTTGTTTCATTTGGCTTTTGGCAAAAATGCCCTACCCCATAACTTCCTAACCGATAACGGTTTCTTAACGAAACTTGGTACAGATATCACTATAACGTATCAATTAAAATGGCAGCCAATATGACGAGTTTAGTTACGTGATACTTTGCTGACGTCTGCAGAATGTGCAAAATTTTGGTACAACAGTAATGAAGAAAACCTTCTTTTTTTTGGTCGTAATATAGATTAGTATTTAATTTTTCTTCTTTTATTTACTCTACAGTACTTTAGACACATGTCTTAGTAATTATTTGTTCCCAGAACTATACAATAGTTTGTGCATGAGGCGCCAAAGTTCTTTAATTTTTTATTTCATGACAAATGATTCATCTAAACTTGAATATTGAAAGGCAGAAGCTAAAACTATTTGACTTTTCCTTTCATAAATGTTATAATAAAGCGCTAAAATGTAGAAAATATAATGCGGTGCCAAATATGTCAAAATAACAAGAAAAATACACTTTTTGGTTTGAGGGTGTGAGAGGGGTGTTGATTGGGCGTAAGAGGGAGCACAAGCATATTTAATGCCACTTTGCTAATAAATTATTGATCTTTGAAACCGATAGGTGAAGAAGTGTCTGAAGACGTCATCGAAGTAGTTCTTTGACCAGAGGTTTTCTGTTTCCTCCAAGTATTTATGTAGCAAGTTATATTGTTACTGCACGTCTTTATCAAATGTCATGGTGGGATCCGCCCCTGTCCTGAACAGCAAAAAATCTTACGCTTAATTATTTTTGTGGCTTACTTACTTATTTGTTCTAAATAAAATATACGTGCCAGCTTATACCAACATTCTAACGGATAAAATATACCGAAGTGAAAAGATTGATAAAAAATATTTACCTATTGTCAGAATTTCCCACATCAAAATTCCAAATGACCAACTATAAATAAAAATAACAACAAGCAATCAAATACACTCTTAAAAGTTAATTAACTTATGGTAGCTCACATCTGACATATTTATTTGCAACCGACGTTGAGTACCACTGTGCAGTGAGAAAAATATAGAAACACACTTACTGTCCAGTAACAATGTCCTTATTTCTCAGTAGGAAATATTTTACTTTGCAGTAGTAGACCTGTAACATGGCAAGTAAACCTACGGATCATAAATTATATATATATTTTGAATAATATTAAATTTCAATTCTCATAAGAAATTTACTTTGAAACAAATACTTCCTTATCATAGTGCGAGAATGTTATTTACCTAATCTATGAAGGTTGTAGAATAACAAATAAGATTATTCGTAATTATTACAAGCGTAAATATTCTATCAACAATTCAACATATTCCTTTCTACATCCGTCATGAAATTTAAACGATTCGATACTGCCATGCGCAGAAATGTCTGATATTTTTGCGCATTCTCAATTAGTAAACTGTGTTATTGCGCTGTACAGCCCAAAATTACTTGCAAACAGTTTTGCAGACGAAGGAAACTCTATGAAGTTCCTTTATCATAAGGAGGAAGGTGCGCAGCTGATTCGAACTTTACAAGGTTTCTTTTTAGCTTTTAGTATTTTTCGTGCAACACATAGATATGTGGAAGAAATGTGGTATAATTTAACTAAACAAGTATTCGATTCTTTGGTACACTGACTAAAATTAGAATATATCAATTGCTTTGAAAGCGGCCGCTTATAATAGTACAAGTCAAAGTTAATTTCACCTATAAGTTTCCGACGGCACCGTGACTGTTCATCGAGGAGAGAGAATGGGACCGGCTAGCTTCTTACTTGGTTCGTTTCAGGGTATTTATGAGTCCATTAAACAAGGAAATCACTATTTAACTATTAAGTTTCCCTGCATCAGCTACAATCATGGCCATAATATAATGGCACAAAGCGCCAAAAAGTCAAGTGCCACAAGTGCTACTAAATTGTTCATAGATATAACTGCAGAAAGAATTAAACTTTTCCAGTTTACTAATGACTTAAGACTTTGGTGCTTTGGTACAGAAGTAACCGTGGCTATGTAGCACTGTTGGACAAGTCGAGTGGACTCGCTATCCTCCTAATTGGTCCATTTGAGGAGTTTGTGACGTCATGCGATATGTTGATCAGTGAAATAAGGAAATACTTGGACGTGTTTTGATAAATTACAGTGACACGGGCGATCTCACGCGGTTTCCTACGAACACCTATCTCTCATCTCGTGTAATGGGCACGAGAAGGGTAAGGTGCTAACACACAAATCAGCATAAAATCGCATGACAGTCAGAAATTCTACTCGGAATTTTAGAAAGAGGACATCTTTATATAAATAACGTCAAACACTTATGTTAATTGAATAATATACATACACGTCACTTTTTATGGACCATCGGTAGTGGAAAATTGCTTCAGGTGCCGTCCATTTTACGGGAATCTTCACCTATGAGAAATATACAAAGTTTGTCCATTCCCTGCAGCAGTCATTTCATCATTTCATCATCGATCTTCATGTCGATGTCGAAAACAGATTAGATTTAAAGTTACAATTGACGTCGAAAGCAGGACGTAGGAACGAGGTCAAAATCCGTCATCCAGTCGACGTCAAAAACAGTTTGGATCTGAAATTGTAACGTCGAAACGACGTCAAAATTAGGATGTCATAATCTCACAGCAGGTATTTTGCCAAACGTGCTATGAAAATATTTAACTATCTATGTAAATATCATAAATATTGACGCACTATAGTCACTTCGCGTAGCAAATCAATAAATATTTCACTGTCAACGGAATGGTAGATGCTCAAAGTAAACTATGTTCATAATAAATATTTTTTATAACATTTCTAACTAACTTGTATACACTTACATTATCCGTATATTTCAACGTAGGAGGAGTGTTTACATGAGACCGGTTATGAACTCATACCGGTATGAGATTTGCTTTTGCTTTTGTTTACATGAGGTTATTTCATACCGGACGGCCCGGCGACCCTGGATTCTTAAATTACCATTGCTTTGCGTGCTCTGTCTGTTCAAAATGATATCTGTTGGAGGAAACAACACAGAAATGTGGAAGAAGTTGATAATGGCAGTTACAATTTTAACAACATCGTCTGTTGCTTTAATTGTCATCATACAAGCAAATATATTATCAATACTCATCAAAAGTCTTTCGAATGCAGAACATACCATTGGACGAAGCAATTAATGACCATATAATCGCTTTAAAAGGTCACCATAAAAAGATTAGGTTTGCTTGTATTGATGTAAACTTAACTTATTTATTTAGATTTAAGTTAAGCAGCTAGCTAGTGTATAATTGGTTTTATCACAAATGGTTTGTTCTTTACTCTGCTCTAACCCATCATAAATAGTCTAAGTTATCTCTTCTATGGGTTTTGGTAGAAAACGGTTTTGTGAGCGAGTTAACTCTGTATATCTGTACTCTTTACATTATAGGCTAGGTATATTTTGGGAAATTTTTTACTGGTAAAAATAATATTTTAAGTTTACCTAGCCAATTTTTTATGAAGTCCTTTGCTCTGTTTTAGCAGCAACAAGTGTTGAGGTTTGATAACACGTGTATTGAGATTTTAATGAAACGAAACAAAACGAAACAAGTTAATGCCATTAAATTGCTTATTTATTTATTTATTTATACAGTCCAATTTATTTGTTTTTAGAGCTGTTGCTAAATGAAAAACATGGGTGAATCCTGGTCGTACGGATAATGGGTGGATAAACGTAAGTTCAAGGTTGCTGTTGGAACAAGAATGGTGCAAAAACTTGAGGATAGATTATCCAACTTTCATGAAGCTTGGTGATGCTATTAGAACAGAAATTGATGCAGATATTTTATCCTTTAGGGCAGACACTATTCCACCTGAAAAACGTGTTGCAATGGTACTATATTACCTTAAGCATCGAGGATCCAACCGAATGACAGCAAACATATTTTGGGGTCTCTTTACATACGATTTCCATTTCTTTGCGCTCTGTATGTCGTGCTATCAATAAGACACTTGGACCAGAACTTATAACATTTCCACAAACCAAAGAGGAGATTAAATAAACTGTTTCTCGGTTTGAAATTAAGTTTGATTTTCCCCAGGTCGTTGGCTGTGTTGATGGAACACATATCAACAATAAAACGAACATTAGAAACCCTCAAGATTATTACTGCTACAAGATGAAATATATTTTACATGTTGAAGCAGTGTGCGATGGAGAAGGAATATCCACTGATGAAGAAATTAAATGGCCAAGGAGTATGCACGATGCTAGTGTTTATGCATCAAGTCAGTTAATCAAAAACATTTTTTCTGGTGATTGGTGATTTCCCGTTATAGTACCAATAGTTAATTCCACGTCACACTCCGGTCCCTCCTGTGCTTATTGGTGATCCGGTCTATCCTTTGTTACCCAATGTTATGAAGGAGAGTATTCAGCTTGCATAGAATCGAAACAAATAAATTTTAACAATAAACTTAGAACTGTACGGAATCAAATTGTGTGTTCCTTTGGTAGATTGACAGCAAGGTGGCGTATTTAAAATCATGCTGTTGATTTAGATTTAAATTTTACCATAGAATTGGTATATACCTGTTTCATTTTACATAATTTCTGTGAGCTCAATGGTGCAGTAGTAAATAATGATTTGGTTCAAACTCAATTATTGAACAAAGATGTCAAAGTTGTGAACATTATTGCAAGGTAGATAAACTTTATTCCTACAATTCTCAACGGAGTAAGAATGTAAGTGATAATATTTGTGAATATTTTAGGGACAAAATGATGTAAACTAAATTTTATGCATGGGAATCATATACTAATGGAAATAATATAAATATGTTTGGTGAAGTGAGAAGTGTGGAAATTGAGGAAAAACCAATGGTATAATTTTTGTAGAATAAATTAATGTGAGTTTTACAATAATAGGTTATACCATTAATTTTGCATAAATTTCCCTGAAGGTATGTGATCCCTGCTTCGGAATAATTATTTCTCTACACTATATTTATACTCTAGGGTCTCCAATAATAGGGGGTTGGAACAGTCAGGGGGTGGACAAATATCCAACATTTTATAGTATGGGGGGGGGTTGGAATAAACGGGGGGGGGGTTGGCAAGGTACACTTTCTTTATAAGCAACCAAACTTTGAAATTCGGACTCAAGTGTTACTTAACCTCTTCCATATTTCATCCTGACATGTTGCTTAGCAAAGACGATTTGAAATAACATTAATAATTATGTGCAAAAATCTCCTTCGTAGAAATTTCACATTTGAATCATTACTGAGGCAATTTAAGGCAATATGAATAAAGCATGCTTGATCTATTTTTTTAGGTTTATGAACTAATAAGATAAATGTTTCTATTTTTTCTTTCTTTCCTTTCCTAGTTTTTTCACCGTTCTTTGTTGCTGAACATTTCTCTCAAATCTCATCTTAATCTGTTGCTTTATTGGCAAAATCTGGTTGCTTATAAAACAAGGATACTGTAACAAAATGTTAAGTGATTACAATGGTAATATGTTAAAAGTAACATTTTAAGAACTACTTCTTCGTCTCTTCACTTGCAAAGCTTTTCTGACCCTTCTCAAAATCCAACAAATATAATTGAGATATTTTGACATGAAAAGGTTTTCTTAATGTAAAAAATGAGAAGGTCATAAGTCTATAAATAGTACCTATGTTATAGATTAAACATTACTACATATTGTTACCGGTCTTCAAAACATTTATACAAACTTAATTTATTATAAATTCCAGTAAAATTGTTCAGTTACTATGTGTTGATCGGGGAGTTGGATGATATACATAGGCATGGGATATATGAGTCTGGTATTGATTGTAAGCATATGTGGTAGGCACATATAATCTGGATATTGCATGGCTGGTGTTTGCACACTTGGTAAAAACGACTGTGTAATCATTGCTAAGCCATCCTTAAGTGAAGTACCCATCGTATTAATTGAGTCAGTCATACCCTTGATGGCCTCATTTGTTTGCTTTATAGATTCTTGCAACAGAGTGATGTTTTGTGATTTCAGTTTCAATTCTTGCCTGGAAAGATCAACCATCATCATGTTCCGTTTATAAGCAGACATTTTCTTCTGCAACCTGACCCTTTTGTTATCAACGGGTACGTTAGTTTCCTGTAACTTATCATTGTTTTGATTCAGTGTCATCACCCTCCTCGTATTTTTCAAAATAATTTTGTAAAATATCTCTTTCCGTAAAATAGTTGGAAACAATAGCCCCATTGAGTAATGTCACAGCGGGACAGCCACCCAAAATATCCTTTAATATTTCAAAGTTTTATTTAACCAATATTTCCGAGCCAGATCTTGTTCCACAATCAACAGTAACCTTATAACCTCTTCTTAGTTCCTAAAGTTTTGCCTTTACTCTGTTGTATCCCTCCTTCCGTTGTTTTTCAGCTTGGTCGACTAGTTGGTGGTACTCAGTTAGCTCTTCCCTAGTCATGTGGTCTGTGTCGACTAACGGTGGACGACACGGCCCAACATTTGGTAGAGGATACATACTTGCCATGAACCTTCTTACAGCCTCATACATATCAACCAAGTCAGCCTCAATGTCTAAACCTTCAAGTGTTTTTGCGCACTTCAACTCTTGCATATTTATTAAAACTTTATATCATACTGTCAGACCAAGTCCGAAGCTTTTTGTTTTCTGCATCCTTTTTACCATTCTTTTGAGGCTTTAACGTTCCTTTTCGGTTGTTCTCTTTTACTGTCGGTTTAGGTTTACAAGGTGTGTTTTTTTAGATCAGCAAAGTTAAATGTGCTTGGTTTGGTTAGTAAATTATTGTGAAGCTTGGTTTGGTCATCAAGACGTGGTGTCAACAACAATGACTGGCTTTCTTTGTCTGAGTCTGACAAACCATGAGACTGTTTGCATATTGGTGATTTTGTTGCTGTAAGAAAATATTAAATAAATTTTAAGATATATAATTTACCACAGGTCAAAGTTACGCAAAAGATAAAATAAGAGCTAAATTATTTTTAAAAGTTCTTAGCTCACAAGTGACTTACTTATAGTTAAAATATTTGCGAAAAAGGTTTATGGAAATAATCTCTTTCAAGCTAAATACCAAAATTTCCTAACTCCCCCCCCCCCCCTTTCTTTATAATTTAATCCTATTTTGTGTGAGGTATTTTGACCCCCATATTTTGTGAGTGTGTGTGAGAGGGGGGGGACACTTTAACTTTAGTTTGGAAAATGCTAAAGTGTTTAAACTTGGCACTGTTATAGACACTTATGCTGCCTTCAAAGGATACAAAAATGGCACTATATGAGGTCATGATTTTGCTGAGGTCGGCATTTTTTAACCTAGGTGGCAAAAAAACGAAAATAGGATAAATATGATAATTATACAATTTCTAGGTATTTACTCAAGGGTATATATAATTTAGCAATCGAAACAAAATATAATTGCATAAAAACCATACCAAACATGTCAATTGAAAATAATAATACAGAAGGAGAAAATAAAAAAAATCAGGATTTATGAATTTTGACCAAGCACCTATGACAAACTTAAACTTTCTACCCTTCCCGTAAAGATATAAATTTGAAACTTTCACGACATTTGTAGTATGGATAAATATAAAAAGTGACGGAATTTCAGCCTCATACCTTACGCCGTTCAAAAGTATGTATTGCACAGATAATAATAATAATAATAATAATAATAATAATAATAGATATTTAGAGTGGCTACGCCCAGTAAAATTCACAAGACATATAGTCATGGTCGTTTGTTTTGCAGCTCTGAAATTAAAGATGTTTTTGCCAAATTTACTTGCAACCATTGGGAGTGTGACAATATCTTTGGAATCTCCTCTTGTATTATCAGTGTGGCAGATTTTTACCAAATTAAGTTTTGTGCATGCGTATAGTCTAATAATACCATAATGTACTATGTATAGTCTGGAGCAAGTTTACTCAGTGCTTTAAAAATAATCGTTTTTCCAATCAATTCATGGCCAGCTGTTAGACGTATTATTTACAAGAAAAAAACAAAAAATAGAGACAAAGTTAGCAATTTTCACGTTTTCAGACAAAAACTACAGCAAATATATACATACCTACCTGGTTTTACCCTGTACTTGGGTGTCTGTTGTAAAAAATAAAGACCGCTCCAGCAAAATAAATTATTAAAATAAAACTTACGTCATTGTCAGATGTTTCTTAAATCTTTCGCAAGCACTTGCGTAGCTACTTGAGTTATTTTCCATGTTCCCTGATTGAAATGAAAATGAAATGTACTTGTGTAACAGTGACTCGGATAATGTTACTTGGGAACAAATGACCGTTGAAAAAGAGGACTGGATACATATAAAGACCGCGTGGTGTATTTCTGTAGATGAAACAGCTACCAAGTATGAAAACGGTCCTGACAAATACTGGATTTCTTTTATAGAAACGTATTTCCTTGAGAAAATATATTCAATACCGTTTTGGATAGAAAGTAAAAAGAAAAATGCAGAGCAAATAAATTTTACTTTCACTGAAAACGTAATAATTTGAATCCTGTTTTAAGATAACCAACCTAATGATGAAGTGAAAGAATATTTCGACAATCCGGTGGAACAATTTCTTATGATATTTAATTACCGAAGGTGCTGGATGAGGTAAAAATTAGCTTATTAATTGCACTAGACAGTTTCTTGGATCCATCTGTCATATAGCTGCTTATTTTGGTATTGTAGTGTTTAATCGTATGGAGTGCACAATTACACAATTCTGAATGATCCACACGGAGTCCTATCACACTGTAATTGCACTCTGCACATACGAAAATTTACAATTGAAACTTATATTACGAACCAGGTGTTTTACTACAATTACACTAGTCAGTAAATTGCTTTTCATGAAGCCCACTAAGGATGATCTTCACTTGTCCAAAAGATATGGTCGGTAAGTTAGTATTTTGCTGTAACTAGCGGTAATTTTAAGAACAAACCTAAAAAGGTAAACAAACAGTCAGATCTGAACACTATGAATTAAACATAGACGGCTTCCACTTGAAAAAGGATTGTCAAAGTAGACGATTCATTAGTTTCATTAAAGGGCCTACTAAAGCTAAACTTCCATTCCAGAATAATATCACCAAACATGAACGAAATAACCCTGCTTCGCTGACAAACTCACGACCAGTACATTTATCTGTCATAGACAATCCTATGATTTGATCCGCACGATACTGACAATGAAAACGATGCCAGCTGTCAGCTGCAATCAGTTCCAAGATTCCACTGTGCCATGAAATAGAAAATTAATTCGTACCATCATTCAATTCCTATTACAACACCTAATTTTTCATTCGCTATGACATGGCCAGAAAACAACACTACTGTTCATCTGGAAACTTTTATTTCAACAACTACAATCTAACCACCAATAATAATAACTTGGCACCAGAAAAACAAACGAAAAAAATCAAGCGCATCATTTATCACTATAAATTATACTGAAGATTCTCATAAAAATTATAATAAACTTTCGCTTTCAGTAAATTAACGCAAAATGCCCCTAGACTGTAGCGATATAGTGTTTTAGTTGATTTACAGTTTTTGACTGGGACTTGTAGGCGAAACGCTAAGTCTATCGCATAAAGAGCTATAAAGGGCCAAAAGACCAGATATTGTAGGAGAAAATAAAAAAGAATTAGGCAAAAATAAACAATAGGGCCAAATTAAGTCAAAACGCGGTTAATAAATACGACGTCGATCATACGACATCGTTTCAACGTGGAAATTCTGTTGACGGGAATCAACGGTATAACGTTGTCGAGATTTCGAATTGACATTAGGTTAATAAATATGACATCGAAAAGTCGACTTCGTTACTACGTCAAAATTAAGTTGAAAAACTCGACGTCCTTGGACTGTACTTCATATCGACGTCGATTAATGATCTAGAGATGTCGCGATCATATGACGTTGAAATTACGTCGATTGTCTGCTGACTTTTTATTAATCGTGTGTTAGTAATACAGCTTTCTAGCTTCTATATTTTGACAAGTATATTTGTTATAACAATTCCTTATTTACTGACATATTTAAAACTATTTAGTTACTTAGTTATGCGTTCTGCAATTGACACCTAAAGTTGGAGAGGACCATAAAATGAAGGAGTAGAGAAATTGAAAAAGGAAAATCAACAATATTCAAAGCATCAATTGAATATGTTGAACTTTTTTCTAAATGTAATATTCCCTGAATTACTAAACGATGTCTTACTGATGTCTGTTGAATATATATATCGTCTTGTTTAACATCATTATCCATTTGACGTGCCAATCCCAGATCGGCTATCTTACAGGATCTTTTGTAACCAACAAGAACGTTCCTGCACGCCAAGTCGCGATGGATAATCTAAATAAAAACATGTTCACTAAATCTACAACGTGTTAGATGTTGTTGTTGTTGTTGTTGTTGTGTTTCTGTTGTTATTTGTTTTTGTAACGCTCATTGGCTAAAATATAAGTGAAAACTATTTAGGTAATGTAATACTATTAGAACGAACCTTATATTTAGCCAAATGAGTCATCCCGGTCGCTGCTTCAAACATGAACTTTAGTAAATCATCCACTTTGAGAAAAGTGTCGAGTGTGTTGTGCTTCTTTGAGTTGTAGAGATGACCACGGGATTTTCGTAGAAATTCTAGCAGATCACCATAGGGAACAAATTCAACAATCATTGCGTATTGGTCTAAAGTAATGTTGTAGAGTACACTCTACAATTAATTAGAATTGTTCTTTCCCAACGGTCAATGCCGCAACTTTATTTTTACTAGAAAATGGACATGGGTATCTCATGGTAAATATATAGTTGTCATTCTAGTTTGAATGTTAATGTTCTACAGCTTGAGGAGCAGCTAGATTTGTTCACTTAACAATCTGTGACTGATTCTTTCTTTTGACTTATTCGGGGATCTAACCAGAATCTTATCATTTTGTGAAAAACCATTGTGATAGGCTTGGGAGCTTGCTTGCTTGGAAGCCATTGTGTAACAATTATTTCAACATCTGGATTTCTAATAGTTATCCAAGGTATAGTAAAGGGCGTTAAAATCCGAGACCTTTTAAGAACGCATTGCATTTTCTAGGGCATCAACCTCATATCTTAAGTATATTATAATGACGCAATATTTCATGCAAACCCTTATACCTTTGGTACAGCAGCCTAAAAACCGAACCACATTGACGTGATGTTTTAGACTTTGCATCAGATGAAGCTCCGAAATAAAATCTTCATGTTCCTTCTCGTTGCAACCTTCTATAATGATATATATATATATATTATTTTTATGTTCGTAGTTCGTTTGTTTGTGTAAGTGTTATAATTAGAGTTGTGGTAAATCTACATCCACACCGGCTTTTATTTAAATGTTCTAATTAGTCCAACCTTCATAAACAGATAATGCTACTCAATGTTGACGTTTACATTTTCATCACAAAATATTGTCCTGAAGCCTTATAGAATATTAATATGCATGCTGATGGAAGTATGTGTTTATTGAAAAATACGTATTTCCTACAAGAAAACGTTTAACAAAATAAATATCTCAGTGGCAATAGAGTTAGAAAGCTATCAGAAAGCGAAAACAATGACAAAATGTTAACAATGTAGGAGAAAGATAACACATATATTTTCATTAAAACAAACCATTAAACACACACGGAGTGGTTGCCAATATGGAGCTGCGAGGCAGTGGTAGGCAAGTGTAGTCAAGTTTAAACGATATAAACTCGTTTCGTAAAATCCATGTTATTCTTTTGCGTTTGTGAGAAATATAAACAAGTAATTAAGTAATACAGAATATGAACAAGTTCACGCATGAGCCATGCGTTGTGAGGCTGTCATTAGCTAAACCTTAAACAAACATTCACCAATCTATAATAGTTATTGTAGTTTTTTAGAACTGCAGGTATATAGTATGGAGCATATTTACATCTCACCTTTACTCAATTTTACAGCAACAACTGACTTTCCTACGTGTCCACATATATCTACAGCTTCAGCTTTAAAAACAATGCCAAAGTTCCCTTCTCCCAACTTTTTTAAGTTTGTTAAATTTTCCCATGGATATCCGAGATCCGTTCCTTCTATGTATTCGTAAGGCGGTCCTAGAAACAAAGATTTTTATATTTAGTGCTACTACATTTACAGAATGGTGCGTATAAAAAAGCATTTTAGCAGCAGTAGTTACTAACAGCTTCAAAGGAAGAAATTTTATTTTACAGTAAGATCAATTAGGTAACAAGTTTGTTTTAACCAAGAAACGTTAGTTACGTAGTAAAGAGTAACTATTATAACTTGTCACCTGCTAAATACGTTTGATATTAAAGTGTTTTGAATACTACCTTATTCTTCCTGTTCTCGTAGATACACCTCCTGAATGAAAGCTTCCATATCAAAACCATCTACATATGGATTCATCTATAAATGATCATAATGAAACAGGAAATGCATTCGGGATTCTACTAACATACTTACAGTAACATAGGATAACACTGATCAAATCTCTTCTGTAAAGTATCTGATATATCAACTGAAGGGACAGCGTTGTTCTTCTAAGAGACAACTCACTCCTATAGAAGGTTGGAAGATCTGGTTTTCGACGAACCAATAAAATATGCATATCGACATAGAGATGTGGTCCATTCGACAGAAACAAATGCTCGCCTAGAAATTTTGAACTGATATGTAGAAGGTTAGTTCATTAGCACCAGTTAAAACCTCCATATAGCCTTGTTGTGATATGCAGTTGAAGTTGACCAATTACCTTAAATTCCGCATTGCATTACTGTAGATTGTTTAGTGGGAATGTGTTTGTTAGCACTTAGATGGGGTGTATTTAAAAACAGCAGTAACAATGAAATCGACAAGGAGAACATGCCGGCGCATGTCCAATGAAACGCTTTTATTTTAATATAAGTTAATTGGCAAAAGCAACTCACTCGATGGTGAAACAAATTTAAATGTTTCACACTTCAAGATTATATTTTGTAACTTGAATAGTACAACTCATGTAAAAATGAAATCTTCTGATATACGCCCAACTGTTTCCAAAACAGAAGAGCAATAACATTTAGTTTGGTATAAATTAGACAATGGACCAAAATTTTATACACATCTATGGAAATAAAGTTACTGTAGTAAGAATATCATCCGCAGTTCCAGTATTACATACATCTTGCATCATACGTCTAATACATTCATATTACACCATTCTGAATTGTATAACGAAGCTTTCATTATAAAAGTATTTCTTTACAATTTACATGAAAATGCAGCAGAAAATTCACTATACCATTATTTGTGGTTCTTACCCGGTCAGTCATTTGGAAAGTTCCCCGTCTCAGTCTTCTTGCGTTTTTTTCCTTGTAATTCTTCCACGTGCAGCCTATCGCTACTATTATGATGAGTATTCCAAGAACGGACATCACAATGACAGCTAAAATTTACAACAACATTAATCTAATATAATTAGACTTAATTGTTATATAAGTTAAATAATAACCAATCAAGTTTTATTTATTTAACTTTGAATATGTCAATCAAATTTGAAATCATAATAAGCTTGAATAAGTCTTGAATAAAGACATTGTTCTAAACAACATGCAGGACCTTTATTTAAACGGTGATTTTCTTTAATGATTTTCTTTAACTACTCAGCTGCATTGATATGTTTACTTCTATTTGATATTTGTTATGCCACATAATTTCTCATGTATAGTTGGCGGTTGGTTGTGTTAGAATTGAGACTTTTTAATACAATAATGCTTTCGCCGTTCCCAAGTTCTTTCTTGTTTAATGTTGGATGTGAATTCAATTAAAGTTTCGGAATTTTTCATTTCATTTCATTTCGCCTGGAACTAGTGGCCAGAAATAATAATCACATAAGCTAATTCTATTTGATAAAACATCCCAAGCATAATTTAGAATATTTAAAGTAGATTTCAAATATCTTGGTGGTAAATAGGCGAATAAGTGTTTGACGACGTCATCAGCACAGTGATGAAATCATCAAAATAATATTTTGACCAAACGTTTTGTGTTGCGCCCAAGTTTTTATGTGCCAAGTTATATTGTTATTACACGTCTATATCAAAGGTTAGGAAGGGAACCCTCCCCCCTCCCCCTCCCAGTCCTAGGATGAATAAGTTAAGTGATAAAAATGATTGCTTTTAGGGAATATGTTACACATTATTTCAGGAGAAAGTTTGTTTTTAATTTTGTAATTGATTCACTTTTTGTTAGTAATTGTCGAAACGTAGAAGACTGATCCTTATAAACTATTCTTTGAGCCGGTTATTTAAGTTGATTAATTTTGATGTTTACTGTTCTACCAGGAAACATCCAAACAAGTGGACAATAACCAAATTGGGTTGATATAAAAGCTTTCATTTGTGCTCATGTAATTAGATATTCTTGCTGAGATGTGAAGCTTCTCTCCAACCTTTTTACATTACATTATTAATATGGGGTTCAAAGGCAAGTTTATTGTTAATAGTTATCCCCAAAACTTTTCATTTCATTGATGCCATGGTTTTCTAGAAATGCAAATGCATATTTGGATTTTATATAGTTATTTTAAAACCATTTCTTTAATATGCAATATTCATGTTCCACATTCTGTATAAGCTTGTTCCTGTTATTGTCACGTGTATAGCGAGTATTATCATCCTCTTAGAATGCTATACAGGTTTCAAATGTAAAGAGGAACAAATCATTTAACTAAATGTTAAATAATGACCCAAATATCGATCTTTGGGGGCGCATCTGCGTAAGTAGTATTTACAAGTATTTTTTAGCGATTCATAAAACTTTGCACAGATGTACAGTGACATTATGGGACTCGTTTGCAGCAAGAAATATTTTTTTCGTTTAGTTATGACGTCATAAATGGGAGATGTCTTTTTGGTCTGTAAATTATGCAAATTACATTATCAACACTAAAACACCAAAATATTAGTGAATTAAAAAATTAAAAAGAGTATATAAAAATGTATGTATATAAATAATTTTTGTAAACCATGGTTTGTAGAAATTTTATAAAATATTATATGTAATTAATTTTTTGCAAATGTAAATTGGGGCAAAATTTGGCTGTACATTCAACCATCTCCTTTGGTAAAGCTACTTTTAATCTCACACCATTTGCCAAATATTGCTCATGAATGTAGATTTTCTTCCTTGGCTATTTATTAAACAAACTGCTATCTAATGTTTTTATACAAAAATCGTTTGAAAAGCGTATAAGATAGAAGTCATTTTATTTTAAGATGGTAAAGACATTGGTCTGGGGTAATAATAAGTCACAAATAAGTAACTTGTGACTAGGTTAAATTAAGCAAAAGGAACAATCAAGCCTCTTGATACATGGAAATAATTCTCCTTGAAATCTGTTCCATTTTTTTCACTCATTTAACTTGCATTTCATTAATTAAGTATGTCTTTATTTAGTTATTTATTTATTTATTTATTTATATATTTATTAGTTTATATATTATCTATTTACTTATTTATCTATCTATCTATCTATCTATCTATCTATCTATCTATCTATCTATCTATCTATCTATCTATCT
>JANTOQ010138596.1:0-15295 GCA_027564595.1 Bythotiara depressa | reverse complement strand
AACCCTTTCTGATGACATACATTCTATTTTAAATTTTATTGTTGGGTGACAGCTATTAAGTTCATCTATAAACGTTTATAGGCTCTCCTCCTCATGTTCCCAAATCATGAAAATATCGTCTATGTAGCGCCACCATATTAATGGTTTTAATAAGGATTTATTAAGAAAAGTTTCTTCTAACTCAGCCATAAATAGGATGCCATATGGTGGTGCCATTTTAGTTCCATATATATATATATTTGTTGCACAGGTTCATAGGTTCTAGTTGTAAATTCCCGGCTGGAGCAAAGATTTATATCTTGTACAGAGGTTTACGGAAGAAACGTTGGGCAACGTTTCCACGTGGAGGTACCTACTGTCCTCGCGGTGCCACGCCCACTATATGTTATATGTTGTGTGCGCCACTAGTCTGACAATATACATTAATTGTCCTCGTCAGCAAGTAGTGCAGTGTTGTGTATGTGAGTGTCTGTAAGGTGTTAATACCGAACTTAAATAGAAAAAAATAAATTGCAATAATAAAGGATAAAATACAGAATTTCTTTATTTTTCCAAGTGAACGTTGCTGCCCCAGCCCCCACCCCCATTTTCAAATCCATTTCGCCGGCCCTGGTACTACCTAACAAAATAAGATTCTAGATTGCATTTTTGCTCGTTACTCGTTACTCCATGCTAGTAAATAACTGGCCAGTTAGCAAATTGACAGAAGTAGCCAGGAGAAGTACTGTCTAGGAAAGAATACAGAAAGCAATTTACGATTCCTTAGAACACTTCTTCTTTTTTTGTCCCAAAGCTGTATTTTCCAGGACTATGTATTACTATGACATGGAGCGTCTGGTGTTAGAGCAACTAAATTTGGCAGCAGAAATATAACTCATCTTAAGAACTGCTCATTTTTCCAGAATATTAAATTCATATTTTTTTCTAAAACAGCTCCCTATGCCCAGTACCTTCACTACTCTAACACATCTACTTCTTAGAGCATCTCCATTGGCTACTTTCGAAATAGTATACCAGTTACAATATATTTACTAATATAGTATTGCGCAATGGATGTGGAACTGCCCAATATGTGAATATAAAAGCCCAATGTGTGAATACAAACTTTCTAAATATGCTTTCTTAAGCTGGTGCTCCACTAGGCAGAAAAAGTTAAAATATTTTAAATATGTTAACAATACCAAATAAAACCTTAGCGAGAATATGGTTTTTGATCATTTATAGCAAAAATCTTTGGAAGACGTTACCACTGACAGGTGGAAATCCATTTTCCTTCTTATAGAAACTTTAGGAAAATTCAAGTTAATAACTTTATGCGATCTAAAGTTATTAAAATTATTTTTTTTCCGCTGGCAAAAATGACCCCCAGGCTTAATAGGTTTCAAAGCTGGTTCCTTTGTGAGGATGTTCTCATGCAAAGTGGCAATCAGTTTTATTCGTTATGTTCAGAGCGTTTCCACATGACTGATTATGACGTCAATAAATGATTTCAATGAGTATTTACATTTTCCGTCAATCTGATTGGTTCTTTTTAAAAGCGATTTTACGAAAAGTTAAAAATTTCTTTTAACTTTATAGCTTTCGACTTTTTGCGCATGTGCAGCTTCGTCAAATCGCACACACCTTTTCTCCCTAGTGGAGTACCGGCTTTCGATGACGAGAAACCGTCTAAAACCTTTATACTGATGTTCTCAATCACAGCTCAATAAATAAGATGTTTCTCATTTTTGTAAGAGGTGCATCGCTTGATGGTAATGTGACGTCATTAATTTTGTCTTTGTCACTTAAATAGGTTATAGTTATCTAGTTATCAGATCGATTTACTTTGTCTTTAATTTTATAATTATCTTGCTATGACTATCACACCAAAGGACAACGTCTTGTACACATTAAATGTTGAATTATATTTATTTAACCATTATTTCGAAAGTAATTCATGACATACCACCACAAGGTGATAGATGCGGCTCATATAGAATCAATTTATCTTAAAGTTTTTTGTCATTATTTCATGCTTATCCTCTCTTCCTGATAATAATCCTTAGATTATGGGACATAGACACTCGTGTCAACTTTTGTCTTACCGGACTGACGTTCAACGGCTGTTGATCTAGTGGAAAGTTCTTAATAATGTCTGTATGCATTAGGTCCAATTTTCAAACATGATTATTTCCTAACATATATGAACTTTTCCTTATAAAGGTAAACATCATATACACAACATGCAAGTGCAATACCAAACGCAACAAGACCAATCACAATCAACCTCAACAGATCAACATCCCATCAGACAAAGCAGAATCATAGGTAAATTTATTTTATTTACTTTTTTATTCGTTTATTTGTCTATCTGTTCATTTGTTCATTTCCTTAGACTCAGAAGAATATTTTTTTAAAGTGGGAATTTTTCAACAGTTTCGCTGCAACGGATCGCTATCGCCATCAAACCTACACTCCACTTCAGATGATTTTGAGCGCTTTTGAGCCTGTGCTCGCACGATCAACTTTCGGGAGTAGTATCAGATCCTACTCCCGAGGCGACCGCTCGCTCCTGTATAAAATTTAGTTAATTACCTACAGAGAAAAATTGGCCGCGCGAGCGCTCGCTCAAAAGCCTTCAAAACCGTCGGAAGTGGTGATCCGCCTTTATACGCGGAATTTAACGTAGATTACAATGCACTGAGTTTTCTTTCCTGCACACGTACCGTTCGCGAGACATAATCCTTGTAACAAATTGTACCAAAAAGACGCGGAGTCCAAGGGTTAATTCAAAATTTAAAATACCCCAAATGACCTAATGTCACGTGCCTGGTGCAGCAATACGTTCCTGCCTAGTTTAAACGACATGAAAATAATAATAAAGTTCCTATTAACCTTTAGACTCCGAAGAATATTTTTAAAAAGTGGAAATTTTTCACCGCTTTCGCTGCAACGGATCGCTGCACTGCCGTAATTTTAGGTGGTTCCAAATTGTTAGATCCACACCCTCCTAGGTATAATAAATAACGTAGAATATAATAATTTTGTAGTTGAAGATAATATTATATTTGGATGTTAGATAAGGGATTGTGTTTACTTTCCTAAGAATAAATTGTTTCGGCACACGTCCAAGACGAAATTGTGGCTTGTTTACAAATCCCAGAACAAAAATTTTCTTAAGGGTTTCTTAAAAATAGATGCTTATCTGATGGAAATTGGGTCAATTTTAAGGGTTTTTGTACATGAAGATAATGTGATATTAGGATGGTAAATTATGTTTCCTTGCTTAAAGAATGAAGTTCTTGGAGGAGTGTTAACCGAGTTTCATATTACTCTAATTAATATATAATGCTTATATCTTCATAGACGTTGTTACGATTTTATGTGTTAACCAACGATATCTCGATAATATTGATTACGTTTTCGATACTAATTTTCCAGAGGTTTTATTACTTAGTCGATTGGTCCTATTACGAACGGAATTATCTCAAATGCATAATCTTGACACAATCACTTAGGTTCTATTCCTAACTGCAAGCGAGATCATCCGTAAGATATAAATATCTGCAACACTTGCAATTGAAATTTCAACAAATACCATATTTCCTCTATTGAGCGCGGGAAGCGCTTATTTAATATTTTGACTCTTAGGTGCAGCGCTTATTGGAGGGCGGCGCTTAAATTGGAGTAATAGGGTAATAAAAGACAATGGCTTTAACCATGTTAACCATCTACTGGTAAAATTGACGATGTATTAGAATTGGTTTGTATCAATGCTCGATAAAATTTCAATTTCTATGCGTTCATCTTCATATTCGGAGTTTAATTATATGGAAAGTGTGGCAGGCGTCTTTTCAAAAAGCGCCGGTTTTGGGACGATATTCTCTATTCGGCACCGCTGCTAATGTTGCAGCTCTAACAGAGAGTGAGGCGCTTAATGGGCAGAGCTTATAATGATGTCCTCAAGTAAACATGCGGGGCTTATTGCAGGGCAGCGTTTATTTGAGGCAAGGCGTATAATAAAGGAAATACGGAACAAGTGTTTAGGTATTCTCATAAAAACATGTTTAGTGAGTTAAACACATCAATAAAAGTAATTTAAATTTTTTTTTGTATATACTGAAAGCAGTAAATCAAATTCATTGTATATAGTACATTGTTTGCAGTATTGATATTATTTTGAGTAATTTATAAATTGTTTGTTTCTTTTAAATTGCAACCATAATTATTATCTTATGTTATCTTATGATTTTTCGTATTCATATATAATTTAAGGATTGCATGTTTTATACGAGACCTAACCTTTTCCTAGTATTTTGGATTAACATTTTGAAACATTCTTGTTCTAAATGTTGTATTAAGATTTTGGAAAGTACAGAAGTTTATTTGTTTACCCTATCCCTTCTGGCATGCACAATGTGCCCAAATATACTTTCGAAACATAATTGTTTACGGATAAATGATTCTGTGCAAAAACATTCTTCCAAATCAGGTTCGCTTACTTGAAAAATTTCGGCCAATTTTTATGTACCCTTGTCGTGTCTAACTTGAAATTATATGACTTTATTGAAAGGTAGGAATTTGCGCACGATCTTATTTAAAATTTCATTTTGCCCATAACTTTGATAACAGAAAGGTACCAGTTTAAGCTTTTATGCAATATCTTCGAACAGGATTTTTCTATGTACAACTTTATACCACGTGGTTTCGTTATTAACTTTATATTGACGACGTCACACTTTAAGCCCTTGTGATCTAATTTAAATTAGTTACTGTGTGCAACAGAACTATGTTGCAAAATTTATAATGTATGTTAAACTACATCCATGATGCTACCAGGAACTAAAAGGCTGCATAGGTTCAAAAGAAATTATTCTGGATCGTGTTGAAACGAAATTTACAAAACATTTATTGTATATTACACAACAAACCAAACAAATACGATAAGTACAATATTTACCCAACTTGAAACAACAGTTCAATATAATATAATGTTCCTAATAAAACACGATTTTTACAGCCTTTGAATTTATCAGTCAATATTTGTTATGTTTCTGAGCGCCAGTACTGACCATAATTGTAGAAGTATTTGAATATGTATGGTTCACCCCAAAGAAGGGAGAGAAACGACTTAACCTACGAAAGAAGGTGGTAGGGGTTTCATTTCAGTAACGGGTTGCGTTGATTTGGAAAATTATGTCATAGATGAGAAATGTTATTAAGGAAAAATGAGTTTCTCCGTTGGCTACATTCGAAATAGTTTATCAGTTACAATATATTTACTAATATAGTATTGTGCAATGGACTATTCAATATGTAGATACAAATGCCCAATGTGTGAATATAAACTTTCTAAATATACTGTCTTGAAGCTGCTGCTCCACTAGGCAGGAAAAGCTCAAATATTTTAAATATTTTAAAAATACAAAATACAAAATAAAGCCTTAGGGAGAATATGATTTTTGATAATTTGTAGCAAAAATCATTGGAAAACTTTACCCATAAAACGAGGAAATCTTTTCAATTTTTGTTGCGCTATTTTACTTTTTATAGAAACTTAGGAAAATTCACAAGGTTTCTAGTTAATATCTTTATGCGATCTAAAGTTATTACAATTTTAATTTTCCGCTGGCAAAAATGAGCCCCAGGCTAAATAGGGTTAATGGTAGTTCCTTTGTGAGGATTTTCTCATACAAACTGGCAATATTCAGAGCGTTCCTACATGACTGATTCTGGACGTCAATGGGCATTTACATTTTCCGTCAATCAGATTGGTTCTTTTTAAAAAAATTTACGAAAAGAAAAAGTTATCTGTGCAGCTTCCCAAAATGTCAAATCGGGAAAACTTTGTCTGCCTAGTGGCGCACCGGATTTAGTTGACTAGAAACCGTCTGAAACCTTTATACTGATGAACTCAATCAGCTTAATAAATAAGAACTTTCTCATTTTTGTAAGAGGTGCACCGCTTGAGGGTATTGTGAAGTCATAAATGTTGTATTCTCACTTAAATAGGTAACTATATCTAGGGAATATCAGATCGATTACTTTGACTTTAATTTTATAATTATCTTGTTATGATTATCTCCAAAGGACAGCGTCTTGTATACATTAAATGTTGAATTATATTTATTTTACCATTATTCAGAAAGTAATTAATAATAATTAGTAATTAATATGACATACCACCGCAAGGTGATAGATGTAGCTCGTGTCAAATTTTGTCCTACCGTACGGACGTGACGTTCAACGGCTGTTGATCTAGTGGAAAGCTCTTAATAACGTATGTATGCATTAGGTCCAAGTTTATAAAAACAAATTGATGGACATGCTTTAAAACATCATTCTTTCCTAACATATATGAACCTTTCATTATAAAGATAAACATCATACACACAAAATGCAAGTGCAATTCCAAATGCAACAAGACCCATCACAATAATTTTGTTGGGCACAAAATTACTAAAAACATTCAAAATACAATCAGTAAGGAATTTGACCTGAGCATTAGCATGAAGGTTTTTCATTGATTTGATCCAATTAAGTTGTGATAGGCTCCTCTCGACGAAGCAGAATCATAGGTAAATTTATCTATTTATTTATTTATTTGTTTGTTTGTTTATTTTTTTATTTTTTTATATGTTCATTTGTTCATTTATTTTATTATTTTGCGTTTGCTTTACACAGTGCGTTCGTATGAGATGTGTTCCTGCGTTTACACCTCTCAGCCAAAGTGTCATATCTAGTTTAGTATTAGGTATAATAAATGAACATAGAATATAAAAAAATTGGTAGATGACATAAATATTATACTTGGAAGTTAAATAAAGGATTGTGTTTCATTTCCTAGGAATAAATTGTTTCGGTACACGTACAAGACAAAATTGTGTCCTTACCGTTTAATGCCTAAAGGCTTGTTTACAAACCCCAGTAGTAAAATTTTCTTAAATTTTTTCTTAAAAATAGATACTTATCTGATGAAAATTGGGTCAATATTAAGGGTTTTGGTTAGATGAAGATAATGTGATATTAGGATGCTAGATTGTGTTTCCTTGCTTATGGAATGGCGTTCTTGGAGTAGAACTTTAACCGAGTTTCACATTACTCTACTTAATATGTAATGTTTATAAGTTCATAGACGTTGTTACGATTTTAAGTGTTTACCAACAATATCTCGATAATATTGGTTACGTTCTCGATACTAATTTTCGAGTGGTCTTATTGTTTAAGACTGTTGCTCATATTACGACAGGAATTACCTCAAATGCATAATCTTGATACAATCACTTAAGCTCTATTCCTTACTGCAAGTGATAGTCAGTAAGATATAAATATCTGCAACACTGTTTAGACAACGACCTCCCGCAGCTCTTTTGGTGTATATACGGTCTATATAACTTTGTACGTGAAACCTGGTATTTATTGGATTTATTTTAATTGGTTTTACCGTCAATTTGTTCCAATTCATTTTAATCCAATACAATATGCTATACGTGGGTACAGGCACTAAAAATATTTTATGTGATTTTTTAGGCTATTTCCATATCGTAATTTTGACAATATGTTTAACTGCGGGTGTATTCGTCATGGTATCTCTACATCTTAAACGTGAAGGTGTTTCACAGGCTAACCCTATGACGCGTAGCTTATTTATAATGACTACTGGTATTCTTGGAATATGCCTATCCCTATCCTATCCATGTAGTAATACCAGAACGCTGCTTGCAACTTACAAAGTATTTAGTATTATGTCAGTGGTATTGGCAATTATCATTTTTGTAGTTAGTGCTGCTGCTATCAGGTATCAAGTAGAGTAACTTTTTCAATTATATCAAAATTGAAACAATAATTTGTAATAGTCAACATGTATGAAAAAGTTTTTCTGTTTCTATGGTCTTCTAGATATTTAATTCTAATTATTGTTCTATTACTTTAACGTTTCAAACCCATCATCCTCTTACAAGACTCCCCGCTTCTCTCCCCCCCCCCCCCACCCCCAGTCCTGAACATCCCTCAAAAGCTTAGGCGGAATAGGGTTAAAAGTATATAACTAAGTAAAATTGTAGTATATATCGGCTTAAACTTTGGTACATATCATTATAATACATTAATTTTAATTTTTAATTTAAAATGACACTTTTTTGTTGTATGGAGCAAAGGCACGGAAATGTTCTTATTTTGGCTATTTTGCGGTCCGTTTCCTTTTAGTAACTTATATCTAACTGAATAACTATTCAACATAATTAAATTTAAAAGGAGAAATTCGTTAATTTCGGAAAACATCAAAATCTACAGCGTTTTATTCATAAATGTTTCCTACAAATCGGAAATCCTACAAATAAAATCCATTTCGCTGAAAAACTACCACAAGATTCTTCGTATTTACCCACCTGATATTGGAGTAAAGACATTTCAGTCTGAATACCAGAAGCATGAGTACGAGTATTTTCTGTGAGGTCATTTGTGTCATACGGAAAGTTTCGCAATAACGTGAAATGTGTTGTTCTTCAAGATCTTTAAGCAGAGTTGTCAGTAATTAGATTACCTTCTGGCTTAAAGCTCAAAATTATTACTTACGGAGCCTGTGGCTGTTGAAATTCTTCGTCGAAGAAATTAATTATTGGTGTTAAGGGCTGATATAAGGCACCAACTGAAGCAGAGAATTAAAAAACTTAGCAGGAATTGCTTAGCTGGTATGAAACGAGATCCTCCTTATCCATTTGATAAAAACTTCATTCTTTGTGGGCTTCATTTTACTCCAGGTAATTTCCAATGTGACTTTCAGTTAATAATATTCTTCTTACGTAAAAATCGATCAGAAACGTTGTAAATATTTTTGCTGTTACTCTAGTTTTCAAAGAGACGCAAAATACATTATGTCACTTTAATTCGGTGGTTGGTACGACGATATTTTAACTTGTATTGAAATTGCATATATTCGGAACCTGTTTCATCACAAGAAACCTGTCTAAAAACCCAGATTATACCATTTATCTGTTTCAAGAGGCTGTAATGGTATTAACAGGATTGGTATCCGAGATGATAATCGGAAATGTGCGTTTCCTCCTATTTATTGGAGTAAAATTAATCCTGTAGGCCGAGCCTAGCAGAAAAATCATATGCTTTACTGCACTGCAGATCGCTCATTCTAATCAAACAATTTCTGACGGAACTTACTACTTGGAAGGAGAAGATATGATCGAAAACAAGACTAAAACCCTGCTGCAGAGATTTGTGTTGAATTATTTGCTCAAAATCGTTTGCGCGACGTGAAACGTAAATAGACATATCCTAATTTTGACTCATTTTTCCTGCTAAGCAAATCAGAATCAAGAAAACAACAATGTTGCAAGAAAATTAAACATAAGATTGAGATTTATAGAAATATTTACTGTGTATCGTCCTCTTACTGGGTAATTTATAAATTTATTCAGAAACCACTTATGTATGGACTATGATCTTAGGAAATTACTGAGGTATAAAAAGCGTAGAATTAGTATGCAATTGTTGCATATCTTCATAGTTTATAGTTGTATCTATATTGGTGTATAGTTGTATCTATATGTATCTAATTTGAGACAAGTGCTACTTAATAAAATAAGGTTCTAGATTGAGTTTTTTCTCGTTGCTCGTTACGTCAAGTCACATTTTTGTTCTTATCTTCCGGGAGGTATTTTCAGCTATATTTTCCAAGAAGCGGTGCTGTTTCTCTTGGGACAGCTCATTATGAAACGAAATATTAGATTTTGCCACGAAATCTCGGTTAATCAATTAGCAGTATCTTATTTTTGATTTACTTTTGTTAAATTTATAATTGTTGTACATATTTAATGTTGAATTATATTTGTTTAAGCATTGTTCCAAAAGTAATTCATGATATACCACCATAACGAGTAAGATGTGGCTCATATAGAATCAATTTTTCACACGTTTTCATGTTAACAATTCATTCTGAGCCTCTCCTCCTAATAATGTTCAAAAATAATTGCAAGTAGGTGGATATTAAGGATACTGTAACACTCGCTACACATGTTCTGTATTATGAATATATCTCCTTTTCTTCAAAGAATTTACGCATAAATGTATATATTTTCTAAATCCTGTTTTATTCCTCTACCTAATGGTATGACTAATTTTTCCAGAATTTATTATGGAAAGAGAAAAACTTATTAACTTTTTTTATTGTCTCTCCTGTAAAACGAGCTCCAAGTCCCCTGTACATGAACATTTTTTAATAAAAAACAAAATGAGTCGGAGCGTCTTTCTTTCCTTTACAAAAGCTTGCCTCAGTTTTTTTAAATAATACTTCGTTAAAGAATAATGACAAAAACAATAAAAATATATTCATTTTTACGTATTTTTCTCTCGAAAAACCTTATCTAACGATAAAAATCGAAATACGGTAATAATAATAATAAAAACGAGACAAGCTTTTGTAGCCTAGGCTTATGCTGTATGGAATGAGAGAAACTTCGTTTCGATGCGTTAAAATCGCGGGGACTTGGAGCTCTTGAAAAACAGAGTTTTGCTGAAATTTCTTGTTCCGAGAAAACATGAGTTTTGACTAAATCAAAAGATATTACACGATTTATCAAAAGACCAGATTACTTATATTTTAACATTCTAATACTTTTGTTATACGAAATAATAAAGTCACGCCTTAATTAATGGAACAATTCTGAAACCAGATGGAAGAAAAATTTAATGAATATGATGACGCAAACGTATATGGTGTATATTAGAAGATGTTGACTTGGATATTTGATCGGCACGCTCTATTTAGTAATTTTTATATTACCTTTTGTTAAATAAAACAATACAATTAGAACGGAACATGACAGAAAATTAGGTTATCCCCCGTTTTCCCCCCTTTCTAGATTTAAATTTGTATTTTATATTTCAAATAAATAAGGACTTTCGAATGGTATAAAAAAATATTTTTCTAAATATGCTTCTGCTAGAAGTTCCTTGTTTCGCTTACCTTGTGGACATATGATGTCGATGGAATCCTCAATTAATTAGATTATGAGGTAAATTAGACACTCCTTGTCAAACCTTGTCCTACAGTTCTGAAATTCAACGGTTGTTTATCTAGTAAAAAGTAAAACTTTTCGAACACTAATTTGGTAAAATCGTTACAGTGTCCGTATAAATTAGGTCCAAGTTTCTACATACAATTTTGTGAGCAAGGTTTCATACATTACATTCTTTCTGTCCCCATAAATGCTAAGGTATAAAGTGATACCAATTTTTAATAAGAAGTATAAAACTTAATACATGCATAAACCGTAATACATGTATAAAAGTTAATACATGCGTTACATAAAAAAGGATCTTACGACTACGTTTTGACTCAATGCAAAGATTATAAACCAATTTGAGCATGTGTGTGAATACCCGCATACTACTCATTAAAAATGTAAAATCATGTATTTTATTAATATAAAACAAATGCTTTAGAAAGTTGTGCAGCCTTTTATAACGCCTTATAGAAACATTCTTTGTTCGTTTCTGAGAGTGAAGCGCGATTAAAAATGATAAATGTCTCGAAACATGAAAACTTGACGAAACAATGATTTTCAAGGGCTCCAAGTCCCCGTAACCTTTCCGAAACATATCGAAAATGGTTAATTGTGGAGATGATAAATTAAGCTACAAAATGGTATCTCATATTTCGTTTAGATTACGTTGTTTCGTTGAGGTCGCAAGGGCTGGTGTGGTTTAGTGGTAAATGCGTATTCCTGCAGTTTCGATTGTTCGGTTCGTTTCCCTGGTGGTTACATATATTTTATTTTTCTGTTATAACTGATGTGAGAATAAAAATACTAATGTTGTTTGCACTGCTCATACTTTATAGGTATTTACGCATATAGTGGTTGTCATTAGGATATAAAGTCTACGTTTTAAACCTCATTGTTAGTTTAATATATATTTCATTAAAAGATCAGCTTTTGTCTTTATTCGCTTTAAGTTAGATGAGCGAGGGCCCTGTGGGCGTTATATTAGTGGTGATCTGATGAGATTTAGTTTCATTTTCCATGTAAGTACACGGACGTCTGAGCTCCCTGCGAAAGTTTTGATACGTGTGGATCCGTAGTGTAGTGGTTAACGCTCTCGCCTTTGATGGAGCGACCCCGGGTTCTTTTTCCGGCTGGAGGAAAAGATTTACATCGTGTATAGAGATATACGTATGAGACGTTGGGCAACATTTCCACGTGGAGGGACTTAAGGCATTTTTCCATTGCTGCGCTTTAGCCCGCGCGGGCGGAGCGAATTTTTTTGCGCATGCTCAAATTGATTTTCCGCGACCGTCCGCCATTATAGTTGAGAATTTTCAACTTTTTCCGCTCGTGCGCTCCGCCCGCGAGGGCAAAAGCGCAGCAATGGAAATCGGCCTTTACTCTCTTGTCAGTTTAGCGGCATTTTGTGGTTTATATCGAATTTTATAAGTGACAGATTACTTAGGTTCAGATTTGAGAATAATTTAAAAACCGAACAACGTTAAATTTTGGAATGAGTCAAAGTAAATCTCAGATATAATTTGAAAAGCGAAGGATGCTGAGACGAATGACGGTCCTTTTTTAAAACTTAATTGAAACAAGAATATAGAGGGGAATCTAAAGACCGCTGAAGGTTAAAACCGGAAATTCGTGCTTTACTCTCGGAGGCCTTATTGTGTCATGCCGCTGCTAGTTACGGGATCTGTAAAAGTTAAAAAGTTGGAATTCCGCTGAAGTTCTAACATTGAAGTCGCAACAATCATGTAATAACGGAAAAGAATATAAATAAAGTAGTGACATGTATCAGTAAAATTTATTATTAAATCGCGCAACCCATTCCTTCTGATGACTGTGAAGATATGACAAATCTACTAAGATCAAGGTATACAAGTATAAGATATTAATATAGATACAAATGTAGGAAATGAAGATATATATAGACAAATATATTTCCATTTTGTCAGGCGCGTAATCACATTATAAGGATTGTTATCCTGATGGATATTGTTAACAAAAAAGGCATTGTTTGTATATCATTATCATATTTATATCATAGTTACTGAAGCACGTGCACGTTCAAGGAACTTTGTAACAGAACAAGAAGTCAGAGGAAATCTACTTCGCTCTATGATTATTGTAGCAGGTATTGCGGAGTTAACTGTGTGATTGGTATCATTGGTATCAGCAGAACAATTTGTTCCGTCTACCGTTGTCATGGTTTGTGAATGGTTTATTTTGGGAAACATCCAAATACATATTATATCCACAAGGTTTTTATTCGTTTAAAATAAATTTGTAGTGGTGCTTATTATTAGCTGGTAGCCATATTGCGTGGGCAAATGTTGAACATGCGCGTGTTTGATTGGCTAAGCAGAGTTGACTACGGGCTTAGGCTGACACTGCTCGAAAAACCATCTTTCCATGCACCAGAAAGTTCAGGAGAGGTCTTTAAATATCACCTTTCTTGAACTTTCCAAGACAGGAAAATATGATCTTTCTCATGCAAGGAAAGCTCATAAAGTGACCTTTACTAAACTTGGAAAATCTGTAAATACGTACTTTACTTAGCGCGTAAATTCCTAGAAATATCATCTTTCCATACTTTCAAACATCACAAAGATGATATTTTTACTTATAAATTTACGTAAAGATGATCTATCCTCATTGTAAATCCCTGGAAATACCATATTTTCCAATATCTTTAAAAAACCACAGAGATGACTTTTTTCGCCCAGTAAAAGTGGTAAAGACCATCTTTCTTCAGTGTAAACTCTTGTAAATAACACAAAAATGGCCTGTTTTACTGATAAAGATGATCTATCCTAGACGAGAAGGTAGTAAAGACCATCCCAGCGGGCATATCAACGTTGTTTCAACGTCAAAACAATGTCGCACACTGACGTTGAAACGGATATCGGTTGAAAATGGAAGTCTCGACGACGTCGATTTACGACGTTGTTTCGACGTCGATATACGAAGTTGTTTCGATGTCGAAAACACGTCGAATATTGGTTGAACATGGAAGTTTCGACGACGTCGATTTACGACGTTGTTTCAACCAATATTGGTTGGTTGTTTCAACGTTGAAAAAATCAGATTTCGATTGACAATGAAAGTTTGGACACGTTGTATACGGACGTAATTTCGACGTTGTACATAGACGTGATTTCGGCGTATCTCTCAGAAGGTAAAAGAATGTCCTTATTGTAGCTTAGCCAAAGAAAAACATGGAAATGGGCCTTATTACTGCACAATAATCTGCTAAAGTCTCAAGCTAATAACTACTAAAGGTTCAGGTTAGGAAAATATTATACTAGAAAAGTAAAAATTTACTTATGCATACTATTAAGTTACAGACATTACATTTACCAATAAATAAATAGTTATAGTTGATGTAAACATAAAAACCCATAAATTGACCAGATTCTCAGCAGAACCCAGCGGAATTTAACGTTTCAACTTCGCTATACCTGATGATAACCGTAACCTCGCATTATTTTCAAAAATATTTTTTGAAATAAGAATAAACCACACCCAATGAATCTAAATTTTAAACTTAAAATAAGTTATGTAGTAATTTATTGTCAGAAAACTTTCGAGAGTGGAATAAACGCGAAATTAAAAACATTAAAAAATTGATTGGTTAAGAAAATATGGTATAATATTGAATTGTATTTGAATGAATGAATTGATTGCTTGTTTTCACTCCAAAACGCGAAAATTTCTGTACGCGAAAATATCTGACAATAAAGTACATAAAAGTAAAGTTTTGTGAAAAAAAAATATTTTTTTGCAGTGAATGACACATATATGAATAAATACATAGTGGTTCCAGAAATAGTTGAAAGTTTTCTATAAATATGCAGTTTACTCGGTTGATGCGTTTCTTCGGCCACCGTGACTTCTGTCTGTTGCATATTTGAATTGTACCACAATTATCTTGTATACTTGGTTCACTGTCGCTTTTTGTGGAATGGAAAGGATGGGTGTAGTTCTCACCTAGTAAAGCTTCATACACTTTTATGGTACTGAAAACCAAACACACGTTCCGTTTTATTTCCATGCATATTAAACATTGCTTGCACATTGCTTTTCACCAATCGCACCAAAACAATCTTGTCGCCTCTAATTTTTGTCAAATAGGAGTATACCTGTATAAATAATATATCTATTAATAATGCAGAACATATAAAAGCCAGCGAATGTTTCTAAAACAACATCATACATATGCGCAGAGGTTGAGAACAACTGAAAATTATTTATAAAATCAACCCATCTCTTACATTACAAAATTGAAAATTAAATCATCTGGATGGTAT
>JANTOQ010138485.1:0-15295 GCA_027564595.1 Bythotiara depressa | reverse complement strand
GGGGTGCTAATAAGTTGACAGGGTTTTAGTACTAATTTTGGTTATTTGGGATTTTAATATTATAAATATCATTGTGAACGGAGAAATAAAAACCATAGGTTGATATACGGAGAAATAAAAACCATAGGTTGATATTAAAACTTTATAGTGACACAGTAACTGACTTTTCTGCGTTGAATGGGGAAAACATCTTTAAAAATATAAATTGTATTCCATGTTTCAGATAGAGGTGGGTAGTACCATACAGTTGCATTTTGCTTGCAATTATAATTTTAACACACTAGGTCATGGTAAAAGAAAAGTTAACAAGAATTCTCCCAAATATAATATACTTAAAAGGAACTTTGGTTTTCTAGTTGACACTTTGGGTTGGTAATAATGATAATACTGAGGCGTGGAGAATCCTAAACTCCTCAGAATAAGAAGAAATATTTTCAGATTTCTATTATCTTGATAAAAAAGTACTATAGTTTTATTGCATTGTATTTTATATTTATGTACAGCGCAAGGTAGATACTGTAATTATAACAAATAATTTATAATATCTTTATATGCATTAATAATTATGTCAAACCATTTTTTGTTACCAATTTGTAGAATCTCTCTTTAGGGTTGAATCTAATTATTTGATATCTATAATATCGTTTTATCTTATTGAAAATGTCGATAATCTCGTTTATGATATTATCTCACTGTTGTTCTGTCCTTGTTCTGTTGATTGTTTTATAGAAGCATTTAACGTAGCATGGTGTTCTTTTCAAAATCAAAACAATCATTTTTAGCATGTAAATAAATAATTCCATTTGTTGATTTTAAAAAATTTGTTATGCAAGTAGCATGCAATCCAAGTAATCGTTAGACGTTCTTTTCATCCTTACTAAACTTTAGTAATCATTCATTAGTCAAAACGAAGTTTGATTACCATAAAACACGTTCCTTTTGCGTGATTTCAATCTTGATTAACACTCAAAAAAAGTTTCCTCCAGAGGTTGATTATTTTCCTGAAAATGAGGTGCATGAAATATTGATGAGCATGACAATGCAGAATACTGAAACAAAAACTAAAAGCCATATACTCAATGTATGTTACATAACTCTTTCTGATGTTGTTTCAAAGTAGTTTAAGAAGATAGCTAGCTAACCAATGCAAAAACCGGTCCCATTAATGATAGGTACCAAAGAAATTTGATTATTAATCATGATTGTTTTGTTTGCAAAAGGAACGCAATGAGTTATTAGTAAACAGGTGAACAGAACACCAGGTATAATAACTTTTAGCCACAAAATCATGCTGCTGGAGCGAAGAATTAACTATTTTACTTGTGATTTATACAAAATTACCCAAATATAATAGCCAGTCACCACATCCCACATAATAAACTTGTGGTTAAAAGTTTATGAAATACTTTCTTAAAATATAAAACACATTAAATTTGAATCGAATTGTTAAAATACACATGTGCATGGAATTTATAATTTCATTTAAGAATTAAAAATAAATAAATTGAATCTAAATAATACACTAGCCTTATAATGGTTATTGACTGCACGGGGAAACCTGAGCACGGAGAAACCTGAGCAGTCTTTGGTCTGTGCAGATTTTTGATGTTCGCCATTCCGTACAAGTTTCTAAACCCCTGTAGAACCAGATTATGTTCGTTCAAAGAGTACCAATAGTACGAAACATTTTGTTTTGTTTTAAGATACGCACTGTTGTGCCTGGGTACAAACTTTAACTCATTCTCCCAACCAAATGACTATGTGATATCCTCAGTTTAAAAAGCCAATATAAAGTTGAGAACTAAACATGGAAGACTGGTCAGTGCAATTCAAAGGTTGATTGCACACAACCATTAAAGCAGGAATTTCTTTGTATAATAACATACTGAAAACTAATATATACATTAATTTTTACTTTATTTATAATTTCCTTTAGAATTAAATATGATTCCACATAAATTATTGATATATACAGTATATTATACATATTTATACATATACATATCAACTTTATAAGTGTCAATTTATACTTAATATATACTTCCAAGGATTTGGTTTTGCATTTTGTTTATAATGATACAATATTTAGATATTTGAAAGACTGTAAACTTTGTAATGGGTGTAGAATTTTTTATAAGAAATGCAATAGAATTGCTCATTAGTATAAATGTTGCAAATGTTTCATATTATTTTTTCAATATAAAAAAGCCTGTTGTGGCCTCATAAAATGTCAAAAACAAAGTATTATAGAGTATGTTATTATTTCATGGTATAGAGTAGGTTATTATTTCATGCCAATGGCATTGGCAAGCATATACCGATATGAGAAAACGTTGTATTTTATAATGTTGTATTGCGAAGATGCCACCTATCTGGACTGTTATGATATTCCAGAATAAGAACTCTGTGTAAATACATATATTGTTAAAAAATGACTAAGGATTTTTTAGATCAAGGTAGAATTATTTTTCTATACATTCTGTGAATGCTTTTTCATGGCTAGAACCATTTCTAGGACACAGCAAAGCTGGTATTAACTACAGAATGCAACACATGATCCCTTCCATCAATAGATGGGCTAACACTAATGTCTGTTATTGTATGATCCCAGTGATCACATCATGGTCAAACAACATCCTGACAATGTCAAAGAAATGTTACAGATGTTGTTGCAACATTGTGTGACCATGATGTGCTCACTGGGACATATGTAAACAATAACCACCATTCAAAGTGTTATTTATAATTTTTATTAATAAATTTTTGCTAACTTTTATACAACAATCTTATAATAATTTTGACAAATACATATATTTTTAAAAATGTTTTATGGAAAATTAAAGCACAATCTGTATTTATAAAGGAGCTATAGATTGTTTGTCAAATTCTCCCAAACTTGTTGTTGTCTTTTTTTAAGTTAATAGTTTTACTAAGTATATGCTAAAATGAAACGAGATCTATTGAGAATGTTTGTCAAATAATCTATTCATTCTATTATTTTCGTATCACAGTTAACTCCACTAACTTATGTTAAGGATACTTGAACCTTTTTGAGGTCAAATTTTTGCCACAATTTTTTTATATCATAATCCTAAAGATTGATATATAAGAATATTTTTCTACTGTTAGAAGTATAAAATTAATTTACTTTAGTTGGAAAAGGTAGGTTACATATATATTTTCTGACTTTTTTCCATCTTGTTTATTGTGTGTGTTAATAAAGATGTTTATAATCTTATGATCTAATGTTAAAAGGCACATGGCTGTATATAAAAGAAAGTTAATTAGTTAAATCAGATTAAACAACTTAACTTGTAAACATCTTTGTTTCGTGAACTGATAAAAGACACAAAGAAAATTTAAGTTTTCTTGGTACAGTAAAATCTCAAAATCTCACTGTATTTTGAGTTCCATCTTCAGCCACGGGCTGAAACAATGAAACAATAGTTCTTGGAATCAGTAAGCATTCAGCATCAAAACGGTGTAAGGGAATTTTTTGTTTTTTTACTTGGTTCCTTTTTCATCGTTGTGTAAATTATTGCTTATTTCATCATAACTCTCCAACAGATGCTTTTTAAGAAAAAGCCAGATACGGTTTGTTAGAGAACAACTTCAGGATTATGATGATGTATTTTTTGTTAGAAAAAAATATTGTTACCGGCACTTGGAGCTCATTTCATTAAACAACAAAAATAACGTTCAATAATTTTTTTCTCCCGATAGCGACAAAAGCAAGCTTATTGCTTAGGTTGGTTAGATAGACAATTTATTAAGCTTTCATAAAATATATACTTTCATATATAAATAAAAGAAAAAGAAATATTTATGAAAAAGTAAACATGATTGTGTTTCAAAAGGTTCAAGTATCCTTAAAATGAAACCAGATTTATTGAGAATGTTTGTATACTAAAATAATATTTTCTTTTAAAACATTGTGCAAATTTTCAGTGATGTTAAAATTGGTTTGCATGTGCAGCTCATTTGCAATAAGTCATATTATCGCATTATAATAATGACTAGAAATACTCATTGAAATAAGGAAACAAAATAAGTTATGCTGCAATGTCTCCTTATTTCATTAAATTATTTTGGTATCACATTGGTTTCTAGAGATTGTGTAGAATTATATTCTGTTAACACGTCTTTCTCCTACTTGCCCCGACCAAACTGATTTGTTTGACACATGTTTCTTAAATTCTTGAAAACATTACCATTAAACTTTTGCATAGGAAAGTTTTATCACAAGTGAAAGGTAAAACAAGTTACATGTTACCTATTTATTATTATTTCGTTTTAGCAATTTTGTTTTTTTAACTTGGACCGTTTTAGTTTATTGTATTACAGCATTTCTTTAATCTGTTGACAACCTATAATAAAGTATTTATGTCAAGGAAAATTGAAAATGTTTTTCACAATCAACAAATATGTTACATTACCTGAAAATGTCTTTCAGTAAAAATGTTCATACAAATTACCTGAAAATATCATTGCAATATAAAAATAATGTTGATATGTAACTAAAAAATGGTCATTAGTAAATATATAGTTGATACAGTTAAGGAAACATTTTGTTTGTTTATTTTCCAGAGTGCTAGTTCATTTTGGTAAGAATTTGAAATAATTTTCATAAGTGTTGTTTGTCCTTTAGTGTGGTGAGAGTACAGGTGATATTCCAAACTTTTTATGAAGTGTTGTGAACTTTTAAGGAATTAAGCCTACAATAAGTAAATTAGATAGAGATTTACATTAAAAATGTAACGAGAGTACAGGTGATATTCCAAACTTTTTATGAAGTGTTGTGAACTTTTAAGGAATTAAGCCTACAATAAGTAAATTAGATAGAGATTTACATTAAAAATGTAACTATGATTTGTTGAATATATCTAGTACAGTTATTTCCTGGATTCTATTTTTCTACATTTTACAGAATTGATTTTAATTATACTGTATGTATATGATTTCAATCATGCTAAATTATTCTTTGCTCAACATAGTCTTACATGTACATGTTTAAATATTTTTGTTTTAGTGTTCTCTAAAATGTTAATGTTTAATAAAATAGGGGAAAATCTAAATGTTTATTTCCCTTTAAATGAGAATGGGGTCTGAAAAATTATTTTCTTGATATATTCTGCCAAGTTATACTTTCAACTTTTAGAGAAAAACTCAATATTTCCTTGAAGTGCTTAACACATAGGTATATGCCAATCAATAGTTGATTTCATGAAATGCAATGAAGCAATTTATTTTGTGACATGGGTGTGAGATAAATTAAAGATGAGCAAGATGTGCACACAAATAGCAAGAATCGTTTAACACCCACATCAATGGAAGTACTTGCTCCTTTGACTTCATGTTTAAACAACAACAACAAATTTAAATTTTGATTGATTTCTTTCAAAACATAACTGTAATAAGGAGAAACACGCATTACACTTACAGAAAAAGTTCTTTAGGTGTAATGTTTAATAAATTAACTGATTTTACTAAATAAATGTAGACAACTGTTTAATTTCAAAATAATGACACAAACGTCAGTTTACAAACATAGTGAACAAAAACATATCTTGTGTTTGAATAAACAAAACAACTGTCAAGTATAGGTAGAAGCTATAGCTATATGCTAATATTTTACCAAATTTTTGTCTTTCTACACATATCTACTTATGGAGGAGTATTAATGCTCCATTAATGCTAATTCCTCAGTGGTAGTGATGCAGGCTCACAATCCAATGTTTCAGAGCTGGAAACAAAATGTTAATCCTTAGGTCAAAATGTGCAGCTGACTGGTTGAGCAGAAGCTGGGAGAGCTTCTATATTACATTTGGGTGCTTTAAATTCAACGAGGGCTTTGCTCATGACCCCTCCTAGAAGCAATTGACAGGCTATTAGAGCATTTTAAGGATCGTAATTCTGTGGTGGTAAAAGTATGTTTTAGTAAAAACTATTTGTAGACCTTGTGACAAAATAAGTTTTGTGTACACCTACTTTCCACATATTTTCTGCAAAACATAAAAATTGCAGCGAAATTAGCATGAATGAACTGTAATTCTTGCATAATAATGTTTTCTAGTATAATTATTATTACATTCACAATGACCATGCTTCTTTTTGTGGTGGGGTTTGTATTGTTGCTGTGTTTTTTTGTTATCCTGTTTCGACCAATCCATTTGAAACACCACAGCTTATCTGGGAGAGAGGCAGCCCTGATGAGGATTGCTGCTGGCTTTCACCATCTTATTTTTCATGTGGTAAGTGCATAACTGAAAAGACATAACTGTAAACTTGTTTTATGCGGTAAGTGCATAACTGAAAAGACATAACTGTAAACTTATTTTATGAGCCAGTTCGATCATCAAACATTTTTGAAATAAAAATAAAAATAAGAATAAATACACACAAAATTATTATTTTTGTTATAAAAACAATAAACACTGTTTCACCTATGTCTTTCCCTGCAACAGTAGCTTTCTGGCATTTATTTATTTATAGGGAATTCTGGTTATACTACTCAATGCATTTTTCATACATTTGAACGGCCTACATTTGGGCCAAGATTTACATATTGAGTCTGTGAATTATGTTAAATTATGTCCATCATTATGTAGCTATCGAAGCTAGTATGTGTTGTTCAGGCTATCTTTTACAGATTTTAAAAAGTTTATGTGCTATAGCCCAATGAAATTATTATTTTTTACTACCTACAGGGTGGCAGCATTTTTTATGATCTTCCCATGTTTCAACTTCGTTGGATGGTTGTGTGATAAAAAGCACCTAAAAAGTATTTATGCAAAATTGCTGTCTAAAAGCACGCAAGTCATTAGTAATATTATTAGTTATATAATTAACACTATTGTTTCCAGCACTGTAATATAAGAACTGTAATAAATCACTGAAGTTGATATTAAAACAGTGTTTTGGAGACAATGTCACAAGTGATTGTAGTTTGGGAAGTGCTTATTTTGGAATGTATAGGCAACATGTAATAGAATTTTGTGGTAACTAACATTATACATAATTATTAAACACATCTGGTATTTAAACTCATTTATACTGTTGCGAAATGCTTGCAATTTGATCCCTTCTTTTCTGTGAAAGCCGTCTGCACTACACTTATTTTTTGTCATTTTCAAGTAATGTGTTTATCCTTCCAAATGTGCTTTATGTCCTTTCTTTTTATGTTTTGTTTTATCAGAATTATCAGAGCCTTTTTCTAGAATCTTTGTAAATATTAACATCTGTTTCGGTTTTGGAGCAAAATATTTGAGTCAGTGATTATAAAATTAATCGTCTATTATACATAATTATAATGCCTTTAGTAAGCAATTTATACTCCTGGTAACTCGAACTTCCATGGGACCAAGCAAATTTGTTTGAGTTTAATGAATGTTCAACTTAACCGAAGTACCTGATAACTCAAATTTTTGTAAAAAATAAACATTAGTTCGAGTTATTGATTGTTTTATAAAGACATTATTTTTCTTTCTTTTGGGTGATCTAAACACATCTTGCAACGCAACCATAACATGCGAAAAATGTGATCTACTAGGTGATGGAGAAGGATTATAAGTTTCTTGTACTCTCAATATAATCGGAACTCTGAGTTTTATAAAAAATAATTATTTGTTCAAGTTTGTGATTGTTCTTAAAAGAAACGAAAATATAATCTCATTATTATCAGACAGAAAAAGTTTGTAGTTATTTTAAAGAGGAGTTAATGATAAAGATAAAAGAGCTTTAAGTTTAGTTGTAGCACTTTTCCGCCCCTAACTAACTTAATTAAACTGAATTCTTCTGAAGGAGTTCCAGTTATCTGAAGAAAATGCTCCAAGGGGGACAAAAAATGGTTTGAGGGAGCAAATGTTCGAGTTATTGGGGGTTTGAGTTATGGAGTGTATTATCAGAAAATATTAAAGAAAAATCCAGGGGAAATTGGAAAAAAGTTTGAGAGACTGAAAGTCCAACTTATCCAGTGTTCGAGTTACCGTGACTATACTGTATTGCTTATTTGAATAGTTAATTGTGAAAAACAATGAAATGTTGTATAATTAATGAGAATTTCTGAAAATTTAACCTGGAATATTGTACCATGTGACCTTACATCTCGAGTGTAATGTAAAGTACAGTGTGTATTGTGATGAATTTCATTATTTGTTTTTTTGCTGTTTGGTGGGAAAATGTTTTTGTGTACTTTGTTTATTTCACACCAATACAGAGTTTCACAGTCTCAGAGAAAATATTAGCTCTTCTATTTTGAGCATGAGCAATAAGATTAAGAAAAGTAAACAATACATAGGTAAACCTGAGGTAAACCTTTTCTGGAGTTACAGAAGATTTCTTGCTATAAGGAATGTTTTATATGTTGTACATAGCTAATATATTTTCTATCAGATGTTGACACAAATTTGTATTAAATATATTACAGTTTCCAGCAGAAAAAAGATTTCATGTTTTACCCTGGTCAGAGCTATGTTCATGTTCAGTATTGAAATAATTATTGAAATAATTTATATATTAAAAGTATATATTTTCATGAAAGCTTGATAACTTAGCCCATTGTGGAAAGTAATAAAAAAATATTAAATTATATAATGTGGTTAGCTCCAAGTTCCCTCGACATGATTTTTTTTTGTTAAAAAATATATGGTTCGAAATTCTATTCTAACCTGAACAAAACTGTGTCTAGTTTTTCCATATCACCTTTTGTTCAACTTTAATCATGGTATCAAGTTGTAACTTTATACATTATTTCCCTTAAAATTCATGCTGCCTTAATCTTCACACAGCTTAAAAGTGCATGAAAATTAAAATGACATATTTTCGCGCATTAACAAAAAATGCCAGAAATTGTTCTTGATTAATATTTTGTAAATTTTCAACTTTCAAATTTTATGATTGTCTCAGATCAAAGCCTGAAATTGTTACCAACGGCTGGACAAAAGCAGGGATAGCTGATTGTTTGCTGGAAGGTAATTAATTGGACCTGTTTGCATGAAAGCATGAATTGATTTAGTTTGCCAGTTACTTAAAATGGTGTAAGTTGATAAATAGGGTGGCTAATAATGAAAGAAAATTTTTTTTTATGTTTTAAACTTGTTTCTCTGATCTTCCTTTCTGATGTCCTTTTATTAGTTTGTTTCAGTTCCTGCGCAAAACATGAAGAGTGCATGGAAAAAGTATTAATGCTGGGGTGCGAAAATTTTGAGGAATGAAAATTAAGGGGGCACAAATTTTTATGGAAATAAGGAACTAATTTTCTTTATAAATTGCCACTGAAAACTCGTTACACATCAGTAAAACGAAAAATGAAATCATTTTCGGTATGTTTCTGTAAAGTTACAGGGACTTGGAGCTCTTGGAAGTTATTGTATCATCAAGTTTTCATGTTCCGAGAAATTTAACATTTTAAATCGCGTCTCAGTCTCAGAAATGAACACAGAATGTTTATATCTTTTATAAAAGGCCACATAGCTTTTATTATACATTGTAAAGCATTTGTTTTATATTAATAAAATCGGTACATGTTTTTTTATATTTTAGATGAGTAGAATGTGAGCATTTATGCAAATGCTCAAATATGTTTATAATCTTTGTGCATTGTGTAAAAACATAATAGTAAGTAGGAAAAATTTAGGAAAAACTATTTTATCTTCCCCTTTTTTCACGTAGCCCAAATTAACTTTTATACTACTTATTCTAAATAAATATTACTTAATACCTTTTATGGGGTCCAGAAAAACATATCGAAAACTTTTCTAATGAATGTATACAGTGTCCTTAATTATATAAACTTTACCTACCACTTTTTTAATATCTCAATGATGGATTTCTACTGTTTCTGATACTGTGAAACTGTGTATTACTAGATCAACGATTTCCAGTACTATAATATCTCTATTCAACCACTCCTTTCTTTTTTTAGTGTTACATATTGACTTGGTTAACGGGTTGCCATCCATGTCTTTTCTTAAATTATTTAAATCTTGGTTTTGCAGAAAAGGAAATTGTTATAATCAGTGGTATCAAAGTTTACAGATTCAATGGAACTGGTGGATATGGTGGTAATGAAAAACATCCATGTGTTTTGTATTTTCATGGAGGTGGTTTTGCTTGTCCACATTTTGGTGAGGCTTTTAAATATTTCAAGTACCTACAAGGCAGGTTTAATTTTTTTTGCATTGTTTTGTAAAATTTGTGAAAGTTAATTGGATAAAAAAAAACTGTACCAGCAGTGAAAGTTAATTGGTTCAAAATATTCTTAAGTTGGTCATTTGTGAAAATGAATTTATAGATAGTGATGAATCAAGGAATTTATTAAAAAATTGTTGTTACAAACGGGTTTTTTTAATTTTCCTTTACTAATAACAAAAGTTAATTCGTGTACAGTGTTTGTTTAGAGGTTATCCACGATAGTTTGTTCATGCAAAATATTTCATAATGACTCATCTGCAAAATTTTAACAGTTATTTCAGACTGGAATAAATAATATCAGAGGAGTGCATTTGATGTAATTTGGTGAGTTGAGTGTTAACTCAATCCTATTGTATACAATACATTATGGTGCATTTTTGCCCCCTCCCTTATGCCACATTTTGCTGTATAAAATATTGATAACCCATTAATGCGCACACCTCCTGGTTATATTAAGTATCCCATTGGAAACATTTATAATTTTATAAAGAACCAGGAGGTCTTATCAGTTTTTACCAAATTTATTTTACATTATATTTTCCAATAATTAACTCCCTGGAAAAAGCAAAATAGCAAATAAATGACCCAGGATTTGATTCCTTTCAGGGGGTACTGAAAAAGCTTTAAATGTCATAAGAGAATAATATAGTATTATCTTAAAACTTTGAAGACGCAAACCATCACAAAAGAAATTAGAATGGATACAGTGTCATGATATAATTTTCTGGGAGTTTGAATATATTTTCATGATCTGATTATGTTCCATCCTTCAGACATGAATGATCAAGTTTGTTTATGTTTATGGATCAAGTTTGGGTTAAGTAAATTTTCGTCTCTGCTCAAAATAAAGGACAAAATCTGGCTCTCTTTATTATAGTCAACCCATTTCAACTTTGTCTCATATTCTTAAACACGTCAAGAAAATGTTTCAATAGGTGTTGACAGGATGACAGATCATATTCGCCATTTATTAATCTACATTCAATATGTTTGGCCTTTCCTTAATTTGATTAAAGAAGAGACCAAACATCATAGAAACTGTTAAATTGTATTAAATGCCTTGAAGAAGTTTTAATAATAACCTATACGTCATTAAGAAAGAAATATAACTCCAAAAGAGAACATGCAATTGTGTTTATAATGAGAAAAATAACTGCAAGATGTTTTCTTAATTTAAAAACTTATTTTAGCAACTTTTGGTCCACGGAATGAATGACACTGCCACTAAGAACGTTTTATGAAGTGTCTTTTAAACTTACTAGAATAATTGACCGCATACATGTAGATCTCGTTCTAAAAGATTTTATACATGTCCTCCTTTTATATCTTTTAATTTTCTTCTTTTATCCTCTGATTTAGTTCTAGTTTCTAGTAAAACATTAATGAAATATTCTACCACAATTATAGTTTAACTGCTTGGCATCTATATACCTTCTTTTGTATACATTGTACAAATTGTATCTCTTTTTTACCAATAGACTACTATGATTTGGTTCTTCAAGTAATTGCAAGAAAGTGTTCATGTATAATACTGTCAGTGGAGTAAGTAACTATGTATATTCAAAGCAGCCAACCTAGGTGGGCCAGGAAACGTGTTCTACAAATGTGTTAGTGCTGGCCAATGGAACTGTTCTAGAGAAATGATAAATCTGGTCATACTGGCAAAATGAGCTATTATTAAAGGCTGATTTCCAATGGTTGTAAAACTGTCGCACAACAATCGGCGTGGAGTAGTTGTACAACATATTCGCACAACTGTTTTAGAATTATAATTGTTTCTATCTCTACGATACGTGTTGCACAACATGATTTGTGTTGCACCATCATTAACACGTTGTGCGGGACAAGTGTTTCCCATTAAATCGCACAACAGTTGTGCACCTAGTACAGACAATTTTACAACTATTGGAAACCAGCCTATTAGTTAGGTTTCCCTCTCCTGACAAATGGAGCTGTTCTAGGTGGGCTATTCGTCTGACATCCTGGCAATAATTACTGTAATAGAAAATATATTTGGTGGCAAATTAAGCTGTTCTAAAGAGAAACAATTTCGCTCATGTGGGGAAGTTAATGTTTTCTGGATTCTCTCCAAGAATACTGCACAAAAGTTAGGGACACCTAGTTTCTTAAAACATCTTTGCAGGGTGCGTCTGACTATCTCCTGGTCAAGATTACCGAAAATTAACAATTGATTGAGGTGAGATACGAGTCTTGATTCTTGTAAATATTTTGATTGAAGCCATCAAATATATGCAGATGTAATATGCGTTACATCTGCACTAACTATGAAATACAGGCCATGAGCGCCAGTTGACTTACGAACCAGTCTGAAAGTACGTGGTAGTACAATGTATTGGAAGAAAAATATAACTGGATAGCTTCCCCCTTCTCTTCAAACAGGGCCAAGGACGTAGATGAATTTTCCAGTGGGTATATTAGTACTTTCCAGTTAATTAATTTTCTTCTGATGTATTTATATACTTGTTTATTTGTTTATTTGATTTTTTTATTTGCATTGAAAGAATTAATTTTTAAATGAATTAGCTACTGGATCATATATATATATATATATATCATCACTTGTTAGGCAACTACATTAACGAAACGCGTCACTATTGGCACCTTTTGTCCAAGATTGTTGCTGTAGCCCATGATATATGCGGCAATAAAAACGTGGCTACAATAGTTTGTTTTCTTTACCAATTCACTGTTGACTTAGAACTCTTGATCAACCTGTTGATTATTGTTATTGGCGTAAATACGTTTTTTGTTTGTTTTTAGATACAGTCTTGGACCTCGACACAAGTACCCTGAAGCTCATGAAGAGTGCTATCAGGTTACAAAGTATGTTCTCACGCATGCTGAAGAGTTCAATATTGATGCTAGAAGAATTGTTGTATGCGGAGATAGTGCTGGTGGGAATTTAACAGCTGCAACTTGTCTTCGGCTGTGCGAAAGAGATAAAGCACTTCCGGTCATGCCAAAAGCCCAGGTAAGGCTTATTTTAAAAGTAAACTATATAAACCTAGAGGCATACATTCTTTTTGTTTACTTTTCAGTGTCGTAAATGTCTTTCGAAAATGTAAATCTTTCTCTTGCAATTCTGGCTTATTGAGTATCGTTTCTGTTATCTCCAACTTTCGTACAGAATTAATAATACGTGAATACGGTTCTTTTATCATCTAGGATTCAGTAGTTTAGCTGATATTTTCCAAACGCGCAGTTAACATGAATTATTATCAAGCTTATACGCGGAACCATTTTTTGGTTTAGCTTTGGGAAGTACATAGAAAACTTGTTTGTGAGTTAACTTTGCCTACCGAAACAACAGTACAAAGTTATCTGGTATACAACTTTCGATCTACTTTGTAAAATTAGCAGAGGAAACTTAAACGAAAACGGTTTTCAAAAACTGGAGCTTTTTCAGTTTAGAGACTTGCTGCATGGAAATATTTGGTAAAATCATTTTCATCGTTATTTCCAACGTTGGTGAGTTTCTATATTGCGGTTGGGTAATATGTTGTAATGATATATTTCATATCTCTTCTTTAGGTGCTTATCAATCCTTGTTTACAATGTGTTGATTTGACTCTTCCTTCGTATAAAGATGCCCAGTTTTACACACCATTAGTATCTCAATCCATGGTGGTAACATATCTATCCGGCTATGTACATCTCTCTCAAAAATACTGCTCCATGTTATTAAATAATGGTTTCAAACAATATGCTCCAATGATATATGGCATGGACGTAAACAAGGGAAGTATCAAACAAAACAATGTTAGTGCTAAAGTATTAGAAAAGATTCTGTCTCCCAATTTGTTTCCGCTCATGACTAAAGAATTCCCTTTAAATTATCCACCTTGCCACACAGTGATTTGTTATTTTGATGTTCTTTGCGATGATGGGAAAATTTTTCATGACCGTTTGAAAAAGCAAGGTTTGAAATCAACCGTTTATAAGTATAACACTTATCATGATAGTTTTATGATTCCTCGTTTTCAAGGTCATGAAGGCAAACGTATGCTGAAAGGTATTATCAAGATTTTGAAGCGTGAGTTACATGAAACCATAATGTAAATTTGATAATCAGAAAATTAGCAACACGTCTTGTGCTTCATGCAGTAAGGGGCATTGTTTTCCCTTGTCAATTTGATTTTAAAAAAATTTTAAGATATGGCAAAATTTTACTGTTTTACTTGTGCAAAAAAAATAGATTCTTTTTAAAATTCCCTGTCAAAGGATGTATAAAATGGAAAATTTCATCGGTCCATGCCGAATCATGAACCTTTTTATGGCTCAAAGGCTCTTTGTTTATTTCCATTTGCTACTTTTATCGTGCGCAATTTATCGCGCGACGTTTTGTCGCTTTTAAGTAGAAAAAATGGGCAAAATTGTAGAATTTGTTCAATCTGTTTTTTAAGTCGCGCGATCGATATTAAGATTAATTTTCATTTGCTACTTTTATCGAGCGCAATTTGTCACGTGACGTTGTTTTCTTGCTTCTGACTTGCTAAACAGAAAAACTAGGATTTGTTCAATCCATTTTTCAAGTCGCGCGATCGATTGTATGTATGTATGTAAAATTTATTTAACGTCGGTAAAAAATATCTAGCTACAATACAATTTATATCATAGTAAATAAATATATAATAGCTCATAAAAAATAAGAGCTAATCTAAATTTGTATGCAAGAACTTCGGGACAATAGCGATAAAAGTAGCAAGTGGAAATAAAGCTTTAAGGCGGCATTCCATTAAAATAACGTTCCCGCGCTATATTTTCGGACAGTTCTCTATTGTTATAAGTCGCGCGATCGCTAAAAAGTAGAACTTGATCCTACTTTTTGCGATCGACTTTTTGAAAGAGCCAATCAGAATTCGGCAAATGGTAGCGCGCGAGCGATATTTATTTTAATGAAAACCGCCTTTAAGTTTGTTATCAAACGTGGACAGTTTCGTTTTCATAAAAAAAAATTATTTATTTGAACACGTGTTTACGTTAGAAATACATCCTTGAAATTTTAAAAATAAATATAAATTTTGTTAAGGAGAATATGACAATCGTGTTCTCTAAACATTGACATCCAATTTTCAGTGAATTC
>JANTOQ010138374.1:1447-13884 GCA_027564595.1 Bythotiara depressa | reverse complement strand
ATTCGTGTCTGTGTACACCAATCTGTGTCATCGTATTAAGAAATTTATGTCATCACACAGAGTAATTTGTGTCGTTGTAGACTAATTCGAGTTGTTGTATCGTAGAGTGATTCGTATCAGCATGCACCAACTTGTGTCATTGGGCCGTTTACTGATTCAACTTTTTAGTTGGAAAAATAAAAACATTTGCATCGCAAAATAAACAAGAGATTTAAGGTAGCATGAAAGCCTAACTCAATGTTTTAGTAGAGGCTCTACGGAGAAGGGTGTAATTAAACTTTAATATAATGTGTCTATTATACTTGCAGAGTCTAGTTGTAATTTTTGAATGATCGCCGCCGCCACCGTACATCTGCATTTTAAATATCCTTGCGGATAATAATTAATTTCTCAACTTAGTTCGATAATTTCTAACATTAAAAAAACACTGGGAGCGAGGTTGTTACATAACGTTTTCCCATCATTCAAGAAACAGGTCAAGCAGTTGAAATATATATTAATGCTAATGAAAAAAAGAAAGAAAGAAACTTACGAAAGCAGCAACGGAGGTGCTCTAGACGTGTGTCAGTCTTGGCAAATAGAGCTGTTCTAGAGACCAGCTTTTCCTTTCCTTTCCTGGAAAATTGAGCTGTTCTAAGCAATACAAAATTCCACCCCAAATTGAGCTGTTCTAAGCGAAAATTACCTCCTTCATGGTAAAATAAGAGATGGCCATCTCCTTCCTGGGAAAAAGAGGTGTTCTAAGAGAAATAGAAGCGTTAACTGGGAAAAACAGGTATTCTAATGAAACCTCAATTATTTCTCTTCATTTGATTAAATAACGTACTTCCTGGCAGTTAAGAATGCCTATTTTCTTAGAACAGCTCTGCTGGCTGCTTCTGAACTTATACATTTTATGCAATGTCATTCCTTCGTGGTTCTTCTCTTTACCTACATTTTGTAAGCTAATTTTTGCTCACAAGTAGGTCAAAACTTTAATTATTTAGTGCATGGTTTCGTTAACAGCTCTATGATTCTATTTTACAATGCTGCACATAAATTATGAGACAAATGCACAAAATGGCATTTTGGCAGTTTATGAAAAGTACTCGTTTATGTTCTCAGAGAGCAGAACTTGGATACATATAAAATATTCAAATATTTTTTGTTATTACTTGTGATTCGCACACTAAGCAAAATTTCGGAATAATCTCCATATATTTTGTAATTGATTTAGGCTTTTACACAGAAAGAACTAACTACATAGAAGAATATAATGAACCGGTTGTGAAGTCTCCATGCTTGTTCAACATGTCTGGTCTAGGAAGACCATCTTGCTTGCCATGAAACTAGCAAAACCTTAAAAGTTTGTTGTTAAAAATGTTTTCTCACCACACTCGTACCCAGTTTTTCTCATCCAATGCCCTCATTCTAGTTTTGTGGACGCTCATGAGATGCAAACACTTCAAATCCCAAACTGTATGTATGTATTCTTTATTCACAGTTGGAGAGGCTTAATGCAACTGTAAAAACGATAAATGTATATTTAATAAAAGTAAAGAACTATAACAATATCAAAGTCACTTATTTGAGGCTTAGAGACTCCTACAATAAACATATATTATGTCAGAGTTTATATTATTTTTTTGAATAGGAAATATATTATCTGAATATAAAAAAAATTGTGTTAATGTCTCTTGACACTTTTGAGTCAACATTTAAAAAAAAAAATTTGTATCAATAACAGTCAAATTTTAGCCTTTCAAGAAGTTTAAAAAAATATGGAATGGAATCTGGTATGGTTTGTATTAATTTGATTTGCAGTACATGAGATATCAGGGTATGAATATTCAAAGATTCTGTTGACTCAGCAAATATTTATGCATTTTTTAATTTTTACAATTCAATATCATAACTTTGGATTGGTAAAATATTTTTAGTTAAATAAAAAGTTCCTGTTCTCTTTAGGAATTAGCCCAGTTACAACTCTGCCTGTAAACAAAACTTGGCTTATATAATAAAACAAAGTTGAGGGGATTGAGCTAAAGAAAATAACTGCTGCATCCACTGTACTTCCTTCTTTTATATAGTATGCTCATTTTATTGTCTGAATTATAATGATAAGCGAGTATAATTTTTAATTAAAAAGGTTGGGACAACAAGGCGTATACCGCTTCTTTTAAAACGGCCCAATGAATCAGTTAACGGCCCGACAAATTACTCTACGCCGACACAAATTACTCTACGCCGACACAAGTTACCCTGACACGAATTACTCTATGACAAGACAAATTAATCTACGATGACACAAATTACTCTACGACGACATGAATTGGTGTACGCCAACAGTTACTCTACGACGGCACGAATTAATCTATGATGACACGAATTGGTGTACACCGACACAAGTTACTCTTCGACGATACGAATTACTCTATGATGATGCTAATTATTCTATGACAGCATGAGTTACTCTTCGAATTTTTACACACTAGTGAGTCAGTCTATAAAGCTACATATTGAATTTGATCACGGCAACACCACAAATCGAAGTTTCGAATATTGTTCAGCATCTAACTCCATAGTATTCGCATTTAAAGTAGCAGATTGGGGGTAAAAAAAATATTTTTTGTTAAACAAATTGTTGAGAAAATCGCGAAGAATATCAAAATATGCAATTTGAAAATAACTGACAGCTCTTTGAAAACAAATGGAGATAGGAAGACCTAAGGCATTCAGGGCACTTGGAATGGTTTTTAGTTGTAAGAAATATCATTTTGTATATTTTCAAGTTCAGGCTTCCACAATGTACATAATTTTAAAGTAATTCTAATGAAAATCCAGTGCATAGCCTAGCAAATTAGAGTGAAACAAAATCTTTTAAAGAGTTTAAGAAAGAATGTATTGATTATCACGTCTATATTCAGTTGACTCAGGCAGGTATAATATTCTCATATTTATGGCTATGCTTCTCTTGAGGTGGTCATTGTAATACAAACGTAAATCATAATTGTGTTATCTTTTCTTTATGGAGATGTAACTCATGAAAGTATAGAAAACAAATGTAGTGGCAGTGACATTCAGGCTAGTTATTAAAATGTACATATTTTCTTTCCAAGGAAGCCTACCAACATTTGTTGATGCTGGAACAAATTTTGATAGCTATCATATCACAGAAGACAACATATTAGACCAAGCACTGAGGAAACAAAAGAATATATCTTTTATGGGTTGTTCCACATGGACAGAATTATTTCCATCTCATTTTCACCGGAAGATTCCATTCTCAGGTTACCTTTTTTAATGGATCAATATATGAATGGTTTAAACCTCCTAGAGCAAGGATTTTCTTACAGTAGATATATTAAAATTTCTTTTGAGTATAGATTTTGATGTGACCAGTTGTGACTGGTCCCCTCTTCTCTAAATTATACCACACACTTCCACACACTGCAGTGACAGTTCTCAGTAATCTCTATAACTCTGGTGCCTCATCTATTTTTATGAAGGTTTTTGCGAGAGTTTAATATTAGTCAAAAAGGCATTAGACAAGGCTATGCATTTCTATAATACAGTATATGTACACCAAAACTAAATGTTACATATATAGTAGCATATTCAAATGACATAATTTTAATGAGCCCCACCTTATCAGGTTTGCAATCTATGATTGGGAAGAAAGTATGATGTATCTAAAACACCTTAAGTGTTTTTTTGTTCACTGTTTCTCTTACATAAAACATGTAGTCATCAGGAAAGAAGCACACTGTCATATTTTTGTTTTATTTCTCCTCTTTAGCACTAAATGTTAAAGATTTAGACACAATTGATTATGGCATCATAAAACATCTTGTACCTGAAGTTAAACGAACTGATTGGTCTCTACTTATTGCACATTTTCTTGGTGTTGATCATTGTGGACACAGGTATGGGACTCACCATCCAGAAATGACAAGGAAGTTGACAGAAATGGACAATGTTATAAGGTATTTGACAACATGGTTTATCAATAACATTAACATCCATTTAACCCATAAGAAATACTATATATATTATAATAAAAAATGTGGTTAGGTTGTACTCAAAGTCTGAAATAACACCTGGGGTACTGTGTCTGTGTAGTGGTATGGTTGTGGGAAATAAAATATGTTTCTGTGAAATATACTAAACATAATATGATAAAACTGAAAGAAAGAAAAAATAGGCATGTTTCTGGAATAGAATTGATGAATGTTGTTTCAATTGTTTATAACATATCTTATAGCTTTTACTATTTCACTTCCATCTTGTTTCAAAATACAGCTAAATCTACAGTAAAGTCCACTTCTATATAAGGAACCTTTCTATAAAGGCCATCTTTCATAGCCACTCCAGTAGAATGGCCAACTGTCTGTAGTGACTACTTTTTCTTTTCCAGGCTTGTCTATAACATAAACATTTCAATAAACAGACCAACATCATAAAATTTCTATTAAGTTTTTAACAATTAAATATTTATATTGAGGCATTCACTGTGTTTGTATGCTGTAACCTTTCATTATATAAATAATAACCGAATATTCCTTAATATTTGTTTTTATGTTTTTGCATCTATACAAAGCTAAAAAGCAAATACAAAATTTTAATAACTTTTAGTTATGTAATAAAATGAATATAAAAAACTTTTTTTTAGTTTTTGTTTGAGTGGTGCTTTGTGAACAGATGGAAATTTAAAGAAATTTCTGCAAAGCAAAGATTGCATTGTTTTCATTAATCTTTAGCAAAATGCAGTAACAATTAACAGATGATATCAACAGTAGCAATATCTAGAGAGTACTACCAGAAGAACTGTAATGAAGTGTAGTTTTTTATGATGATCTTAAAAATGAAAACTTACTGTCTTTAAAATGTTATGTTTTTCTTTTAAATTATTGTAGATTTCTCTGGATATTATTTACTTATAATTTGGTTGCCCATGCTTTATGAAATGTTATCAAATGTAACGTTATAAAAAGCCTGTAGATGCTACACTGATTTTATAGAATAAGAGAAAATCCTTTAGTTAGAAAATATTTTTATGTAAAAACTGAATATATTTATAGACACTGCTTTTGTTACCATTATGTTTTTTCTTATTTCCATAGTGACCTTGTACAGACCATAGATAATGACACAGTTTTGTTTGTGATGGGTGACCATGGAATGACAATATCTGGTGATCATGGAGGTGACAGTAATGATGAAGTAATGGCTGGTCTGTTTGCTTATAGTAAACAAACACTGTTCACACCATCCAAGGTCAGTTAAGTAAAACAAACACAACAAAAACATAATACAGTTAAATCTTGCAGAACAATATTGTTGTTCTCTCAAACTGTAAATTAGTATGAACAGCAAATATATTGTTAATTAATTTATATCAAGACCATTAAATAGTCTACAGGGAAAAAACACCTCTTTTGTGGTCATATTTACTAACAAAGATATTTCTCAAATATGAATTAAATGCACTGTGGAGTTATATAGCCCTCTGCTGTACAGTAAAGAATTAAACAATAGTTAACCATGTTAAATGCATGTTTATGTCAGAACTTATTACTCCCTTGAAGCATTGGTTTTTCATTTCAGAAGGTTATAACTCTCTTGAAGCATAAAGCAATGCTATAAGTTTGAATCGAAAGCGAGTGAGTAGCTTTTGCATATTATTTGTCCATATAATATTAATATATTATCAAGTTATTTGGAATGTCCTTGTTGTCAAATTTACTTTTTCTTTCAGTGAATTCCAATATCTATGTTGGTATATTAATGAAGCTAGTAACATGTTGATTTATACAGGGTTCAAAATAAGCAAAATGTTAGTGGCCGGATATTTTTAGTGACACCCTGAGCCATGGTTGGGTCTGGAGGGGAAAAAAAATTCAGTTTATTTAGCTCTAGATTGCTGGTAAATTCAGTTTATTTAGCTCTAGATTGCTGGTAAATGCATCTCCTCAGTAAAATAATAATTTACCTGATGACAAAGTAAATCTCTTCAAGTAAGACTGTGTGCCGCCTGCATATGAGTAGTTTGTTCTTGCTCTGTTACATAATAACAGCAATTTGACCTTCACAGGAGTAAGCAGAAAGAAACATTACAATCAATGTGTCTGTTAAAATATTTATGTTTTTTTAGGTAAATAATAAAGAGCTGCCGAAAGTTTCACAGATCGATTTAGTGCCAACGTTATCTCTGCTCTTAGATCAAGCTATACCATTCTCAAATCTTGGTAGCATAATACCAGATTTATTTGATGGACACCCACTTAATTTCCTACCTAACTTCCTACAGAGAGAATACCAAGCCTTGATTACTCATTCTGAAAATGGGAAGAAAGATAGGAAAGATAATGAATCTACTGAAAAATACATCAACCTGACTGCAAACATCTTTAAACATATCAACCTTGTTTACACATCCTATTTAAATTGTAAACAAATCTTAACATATATTACTGAATATCAAAAAGTATCCAATGATTTACCTGTTGATAAGATAGAAGTGACTAAAGCTAGTTTTGAATTCATTGAGGAAAAATATGAAGACTTGTTAGAAAATCTAGTTGTAATCGATTGGACAAATAAAAATATGATTCTTTCAAAGACTAAAGAAATGGAAGAATATGTATTAGAATTAAAGTATTTACATCAATCATGTAACGATGTCCTTCAGAATATTAAGTATATTTGTCAGAGTATTTGGGCAAAGTTTGATATATATTCAATGAGCATGGGTTTGTCATTAATGGTGTTCATTGCTTTTGCTGTTGTCATATCACCATATCTCATGTCAACATACACTGTAGCTTTTCCTGGAAGGTTATCAATATTAGTTTGTATAGTTGGCTTTGGATTCTCTGTGGTAGGATTGGTTTATTTGGTAATTCCATTTGAAGATGTTGAAATGGCATCTTTTGTTATTTTTGCAGCGATTTCATTTTCCTTTAGTTTGTGGTTATTTTCAAGTGGAGTGCTGGTATTTTTCTCGCTTCCTAAGTGGTTTCGATTTAATGGATTGTCATTGGCTAATTTTGACATTGTCTTTGTAGTAGCATGTTTTGTTGTATATTTGGTGTCGGTATTTGCAAATAGTTTTATTATTCATGAAGATACAAACACATTGTTTTTCTGCCAGTCATTCATTATTATTTATAGTTTGAAACAATTTATATCTATGGTAATGAAAGAAAAATCATTTGATCCTGCGAAAACAAAGATGAAGAGCTTCTCGTTATTAAAAACTAGAATTTTCCAGCAATGTGTAAACAAAGAAACTTTGAAGTTCTACATAATGGTAGTAATCTTAATGGTGTCTCTTAGATGGACAAAATACTTTTGGTTTTGTCGTGAAATGCAACTGAAGTGTAGTCTCTCTCCATATTCATTACCACTGGTTTCTTTATTATCAGAGTTCACAGAAGGTTATGCTCATGAACGACTTTTTTTAGCATTTATTTCACTGGCATTAATAGTGGCTTCAACTTATGTGTACCTGCAAAGGCAAGGAAATCTAAATAGCTTCACTTCATGTGTGTTTGTTGTGAAATACATCGGTGTTATTAGTGTAGTTTTAATAACTTTACATTGGAACTTACAACTTGCTTTGACACATAAAATAGCAGCATTGTTTGATGTGCTAAACATTCAACAAGTGTTGCTACCAAGGATTGTGTATATATTTTTTATTATATCTCTTATTTGTTTGATATACAGTCCATTGTGTTTACACGTTATCTTCCAAGATAAACTTACTGGTGACAATGATCAAAATACAGTTGCTGAAATATATAATGTACTGAAAGAAAAATTATCAAGTAATCCTCTTCATCGGGAACCAAAACCACCAATTGTGTTTGGTTTGAAGACAATATACTCTTCAGCTTTAATTAGTTTGATGTTTATAGTAACAGTTGTAGGAAGTATGGTGCTGAGTGATGGAATGGCATTTCCTGTGTTTTTGTTGTGGGTGTCAGCATTTTGTATGTGTAGGTTATTCAGTCTGAATAAATCTGAAGATGTTTGCAGTTATGGTGAGTATATTACCAGCTTACTTAGTAAAAATAAGACATCAACTAGAAATGCAAGGGGTTGGGAATATTTCTTGTCAAAAATAAAAGATTTTTTCTTCTCCATTCTTTTTTATGTAAACAAAGATACGTAAATAAGAAAACGTTTTTTTGAAGTATCAATATAGAACCGAATAATTCAAGGGACACTCCATCACCATGATAATCATTCATGTGGCAAGGGAAAGAAAGTGAAATACAATCTTCAAGCATTGACTTGATATTAATATTTTTTTGAACATTTGTTATTTCGAACAAATTGCGTGGTACCTTGACAGTTCCATAATAGCAGATGACTATTGTACATAGAAGCCTATGGCAGTAAGAATATAATACTTGGGGGATGAAAAACATAATTACATAAGTATCTTTAAGGTCTCTCGATACCTTTTAAACAATGTGAATAAATGTTAAAAATATTACACTTCCTAATAAATAATCATGGTGGGAAAAAAACCCTTTGAAAACCGACCTTTTTAGACGCATTTTAAACGATATAAAGAGCTCTAAGTTGCTTCAAGTTGTTTTAAAATCACTAACTTCTGATCCTCTGTGGCCACACTGACTAGAAGATAAATCGCGTGTTCGGAATTTTTTGTTTGGTCCTATTTCCAGAGTTATTGTATATTTTAATGCACGGAAACATTAACAATATGACCACTCTTCACTTAAGCGCCTGTACATTTTGAAAGAGAGGAAAACAAAAAAATTCAGAACACGCTTTTTTGCACAGTGCGTATCTATTTGACATCAGAAAGTTTTAAAGTCACGACAATGCTGTAATGAGTTGGAGCTAAATATGTAACTTCATAAGCGATAAGCCTGTTCGTTAACGGTACAGCTTTCCCGAATAGCTGTCCTTTAATTTCAAGAGACAGCAAAGAGTAAGAGATAGCAGGTACTGTATAGTAAATGCGTTTCGTTACTATGGTGCAAAATAGAATTGCCACAATAGAAAATATAATAGCGTGTGAATGCTTTTCTACCATTATTTGAAATAGACATTTTTAAAATGGATACGATATTTTTAAACTTTTTTCAGGGTATTCTAAAAGGATGGTATCAGTTAATAATGCAGAGAAAACATCAAATTGTTGCGTAAAACATGTTTGTAGTCTCCATAAAGCATTTCTAAATCATTAGGGTAAAAATAAAATGAAGAATATTTTTTTCCGTTTCAAAAGGTATCGAGAGACCTTAAGTAGATTCTTTCCTCTTACCAATTTAAGTACAGACATTATTATTATTATTATTATTATGATTTTCTACGACATTTGGAGAAATAAAACAGGCAACATGCCTGGAATCCCAAGACATTCATAGTTTCTCTCTCTGCTTGGATAAACCTGAAGCAGGTTAATCCGGAGTTTTGTTCATAAACAGGGCTAGAGGGAATAATCTCCATTCAAGCCATAATTCTGGGAGTATTTTTGCAACAGATTCAACAAAAGACCTTCTTTTCAACAACATGTTCTTATCATTTCATGATAACGATTTTAATGTTTTCAAATTATAATCTATTTTACAGGTGATTTACTGCTATCAATAGTTACTTGGAATTTCTTTGCATCATACGGTTTCTTTGGCACTGGTCATCAAACAACACTACCTGGAATTAGATTCCAGGCAGCTTATATTGGATTTAAAGGTTCTTTACCAGAATTAATACCACAAGGTTAGTTTTTTGGGAGGAAGATTAACAGATCAATATTTGTTTTTGTAGTGAATCTTAATACTGTATTTAAATGTTTTATTATTTTCTAATCTTTTTACAAGACTGCACCACACACTGACACTTAGTATATTTATTATTGCTTAAATTTAATAGAAATTATGTATTATTTACAAACTTTATATAGAATTTAGAATTTTGGCCATGTCTATTACATCTAGAATATTAATTTCCGATTTCCTTGTAGCTCTATAACAAGTTACTGTGCTTTATTTTGTTTTTCCCTGACTCGTACAAGCTTTTTATGTAGATATACATTGATGTATTTAATTTATTATTTATTTATTAATGGTATGTTATTCTTTTATTTTAGTAATAGCCATTCTATTCAACACATTCGCATCACAGATTTTATGTGCTCTGTCACTTCCAATTCTTCTTGTCTTTAATAAAATTTCACTGTATTCTGAAACAAGTGGCGATAATAAACAGAACAATAACATTAGCGAAGTAGACATTTTGGAGAATCACACAACATCACGCGTTAATCTCTTCAGAATGATGGTTGTGTATATGGGGATTCTGATGTTAAAGGTATATTTATATGATGTTATGTTTGATATGATTACAACCTATCAGATGGATCTGGTAAAATTAGGTAAGCGGTTTAACAATTTTGATTGGTAGATAACAACTTTGGTTGGTAGATAACAATTTTGATTGGTAGATAACAATTTTGAGTGGTAGATAACAATTTTGAGTGGTAGATAATGATTTCATGTTGTTACCTAATCATCATCACTTAGAATCAAGAAACTTTCAGTACACTCAAAATGTTTCATGCATTGATAGAATCATCACTTAGAATCAAGAAACGTTCAGTTCACTCAAAATGTTTCATGCATTGATAGAATCATCACTTAGAATCAAGAAACTTTCAGTACACTCAAAATGTTTCATGCATTGATAGACAATGTTCCGTACACTGGCAAATGTAGACTACATTTCTGTTCATTTTTCTTCTGGCAACCATTTATTTGTTCTTCGCTCCGCATAGTAAATACTAAATTTTCATTGAAATTGCTGTAGCTGAAATATTTTGTCATTAAATGTAAAAAGGAATATAAATAGTCTTTAGGCTCCTGTTGAAATGACATGTCTCATTTATGACCTCTGTCTTGTAATAGATTGGCATCCCTATCTCGTGTATTTCCTTCTTCCAGGTCTCCTTCACAGCAGCATCAGCTTCACTACACCGACGACATTTAATGGTGTGGAAGATCTTTGCACCACGTTTTTTATTTGAAGCAGTGGGATATTTAATAACTGGTCCCGTATTACTCATGGGGTTTGGATATTTTTGTCGCATTGATAATACACTGAGACGTTGGATGAAGCAATTGAAGGAACTGGTCCAGCTGACTAGCAGATAAATGCATATGAAATCAATCACTTTGTTTACAGCTTACCAGTAACCATGAGCAGTATAATATAACGCAACGAACAGTGATTAGCTTTTGCTGTTTAAATTACTATATAACTTTAACCCTTCAATGCATAATGTACCCCTGAAAGGAATAAAATCATTGGTCATTTCTTTGCTATTTTGCTTTTTCCAGGGGGTTGATTATTGGAAATATAATGTTAAATAAATTCGGTAAAAGACTCCCTGGTTCCTCATCAAAAAGGGTTCTAATGGGAAGATGTAACCAGGAGGTATGCATTACAAAGGTTAATATATTTCTGGTTATACACAACCTTCTGAAATGTCTTTCATTTAAAAACATTATTTACTTAAAATAAAAATTTCATAGGTTTTATATAATTGTGTTCATATTTATAATATATATTGTAGAATATTTTACAATGAAGTGAATATTATCAAATCTATTCAGTTATATTATTAGTAAGATAAAATTATAAAGAGGACTTAAATGAGTTTATTATTAGAAAAGCTCTGATGAAGTGGATTCTAGCATGTGTTTTATGAAATATTTATCAAATCATTCCGAGGGCATTTTATCCGCTTACCGCTGTGTTCATGTCAAACGTGAAATGGATTTATTTATTTATTAGATTCTTGTGAAATTTTTATTTAGTAAGCGAACTGAGGACCTGCTATGTGCTGTCGTTTAAAGTTATATAGATATATGCAGAAGCTTGTGAGTTTAATAGAAACATACAACTGTAGCGTCGTATGATTAATTTGAGGGAGTATATAATAAAAATGGACTGATACATGATCAATGAGTGGAAAGCTTTTTTTATATTATTTTTTTGCTAAAAACTAAACCTCCATACATTTAAGAATGTGAAAGTGTTTTTAATGTCTTTCTTCTATGATCAAGCTTTTACATATCAATAATAATAAGGTCCTGTTTACATGAGAAATAATAACAAGACCCTGTTTACATGAGAAATAATAACAAGACCCTGTTTACATACTATATGTTGTTGTTTGTTTACATCAAAATATTTATATTTATTTTGCGCGTGTCTAGTAGGAAACTCACAAGTTCATATCAGCTCTCGAGTAAAAAGATTCTTACTAATGATTTGTGTTCATCTTGAGAAAACCAATGGCTGTATAGGGCGTTGATATTTACATGTTATGTCATGCCTTATATGGTCAATTGGTAAATTATTAAACATAATTACATGTTTCAAGTTATTATCAGCTTCTGGTGTAAATGTAACAATTA
>JANTOQ010138263.1:1433-15297 GCA_027564595.1 Bythotiara depressa | reverse complement strand
TGTAGTTTTGAAGTAGATAGATGGAAATGTTTTTGTGATGCTGTTATCTTTTCCTTGCAATTTTGTCAATTTTCTCAATCCTAAGTCGAGGTTCATATCTGTGGAATAATATCTTGGACAACGATTGTAAAATGTCATTAACACTTCCAATATTTTAAACAAGAGTTAATACCAAACTACTTAATATTGAAAATGGGCTTCATATTTTTACATTTGTATATAGTATATGATAGCATTGTATATAATTTATTTCGGTTAGTCACTCGTTACTAGCTCTTGTAATGGGGTTTGGTGATCTTCCAGCCAGTCTTTTTAATATGTTTATAATTAATAACATGCTTAGACGTATTGTAAATGTAATTTTTCAATGGCGAAATATATAAATCTAATAATTTTATCATAATCTCTTTGTTTGTTATGATCAGTTTTCTTAGAAGACACGTTTTGTGTCATATTGACATGTCATTATCATATGTCACATTATTTTGATATGTTAGAATCAAATTTGATTAGTACATTTTCTTCTTATAACTTTTTTGTTCTTTTCTTTCTTTATTTACTTAATTTTTACTAATATTCTTATATATATATATGCTTAATCGATTCAAATAGCCACAATCATGGACACAATTTTAGACCCCGTTAATTTTTTGCCACCTTTCCTCAAATGTGCAAAAAAATAAAGAACGGCTTTAGTTGTTAAGTGGAAACTTGGTAGGAACGCAAATGCCAATATCTTCTAAAGAAAAACTTCGGAAATTGTATATATTTCAAAGTTTTCATTGTTTTATGACGTCAAAATGACACAAATGGACCAATTAGGAAACTAGGGAATCTCCACCCTGTCCAACTGTATATAACCACAGTTACCTAATTCTTACGTCGTTGGTAAACTGAAAAATGAAATTGTTTTCAATAAAACATCACTTGTGGTGGACTAATGGTTAATTTGGCACCTTGCCCATGTATATGATTGTAAGTTTATAACTTACTTTATTAGGGTATGTTTCTACTTTAAAAAATTGTCGTACATATGTACGGTATCTTTTAGATGACTTAACGATACCTTTAGTTACCCAAGGACTCAACAGTGAATTAATTTTTTCTTTCAATTTTATGCTCCGCAAAAGCTGAGTCATATAACTGTGAGAAAATGATAAAAAACAGTTATATGTTTTGTTTGGGAAAACGAGTTGCTGCATGTTGCCCAATTAAGATTTTGTGTTAATAAGTTAAAATGTCCAGGTGTGTCATCATTTATTTTTCGTTTAGAAATTTCATTTGTACGTGAATAGACGTAAATACGAGGTGTATTAGAAGTTAAATATATTGCAAAATAATCTGATATGACAGTTTTAATGATTCCTGTTTGAATGATTTTAATGATATCTGTTTGAATGATCGAGTTTAAATATAAATTTGTTATAATATGGTCTATACCCCTTTCTAAAAATGAGTAAAATTTAAAGTCGTTTTTTGTAGTTTTAGTTTCATATGTATTTTCGCCTTTTTAAAAATTTACATACACCTAACGTATATATATAAACTATTTACAAACTAAGAATGGCTAGAGCGAGAAGGTTATAAAAACCTTATCACCAAGCCCCATACCTTATCTCCAGGCCCCATTTGTTTGAACATTGGAAACCTTTATAAATATATGAGGAGCAAGAGGGTTTAACAATATATTTTCAATAATTAACCCCCTGGAAAAGGTAAAATAACAAAAAAATGACAAATGATTTGATTCCTTTCCGGGGACACCGTGTATTAAAGAGTTAAATGGAAGTAGATTTTAAAAAGTTTTCAATTTTCAATTTTTACGTTTATGTTGATAATGACGAAATGCAGATGGAGCAAATCGTTTTATTGAATTTTTCTTCTTCTAAAATTTGACATTCCTGCTGTCATGGACTGAGGTTCGATTATTTTAGAGATTCCGTATTTCACCAAATACAAGCCGCGGCTTCAATTAAATCCAGACAAAAAAAATATCGGCTTCTATTGAGTCTAGTGAATTCGGTTTCTTTTAAGTGCTAGGTTTCTATCAATTGGGAAATGATAAAACAGCGGCATTTATTAAGTTATTTTCTTTTCGGTGTAAAACAACCTGGCAGTTAAGATAATGCCTATTTCAAAGTCAAAGTTTACTTTTAAAGTTTCGTCTGTTACGTCATCATTTTAAAATATCAACAAGAACTTCGACTAACTTTAAGTTTACGCAAATGGAATATGGAAAATTCCCCAAAAAATGTAGTCCCCGGGAAGGAATCAAATCATTGGCCATTTCTTTGTTATTCTGCTTTATCCAGGGGGTAATTATTGGACATTATTAGATTTTCTATTTGGAGCTAATCCTTTGGGTGGGCTCCACTATATTTATTTAGAATGCTGGTCATAAAAATACTTTTTCTAGAAAGTTGCTTTTTATTATGAAAATAAGGCACACATTTTTCCAGGGGGTTATTTATTGAAAATAAATTGTTAAATAAAGGCTACCTTGCTCCTCATGAATTTATAAATGTTCCCAATGTGAAGTTTAATTGTCACGCAAAGTTTCGTGTTATTTTTATAAAAAACGGATATCAGAATCGGTCTCTCCCGTCAAATGTTGTATTTATATTCTAAATTTCAAAATCATACCATATTTCTAGAAACAATTACAGCTGCTTTCAGGTTTAAATTTTTAACAAATTACATGCAAACGAGTCTTAGGGCGGTTACAGAATTAATTAGAGAGCTTTGACCGTATATACAATAGTCGAAACAACCTTTCCACTTATCGTAGATACTTGAAATTTTCAACAAAGTTTGTACCGTATTTGTACTTTCTCATAAAAACAAGTTTAATTGTTTTAGAATTTCGGGAAAGCTCTATTCGCTACAATCCTCCACACAATAATTTGTGACTAGGTGCCAAAATAACCAAAAGGTGTTCCACAAGTGATTGTGTGATTGATGTTAAATGTTCTCTTGCAAAACCAAATCCATTTTAAAAATAATGTCCCGCTTTCACAGACTATGAAAATAAGTTACAAAGCAACCCCAGAAAATGTAAATAAACAACTGTAGAATGTTTACTAGTACTTAACGCTTTAATGCATAGTGTCCCCGGAAAGGAATAAAATCATTGGTCATTTCTTTGTTATTTTGCTTTTTCCAGGGGGTAATTATTGGACATTATTAGATTTTCTATTTGGGAGCTAATCCTTTGGGCTACACTATATTTATTTAGAATGCTGGTCATAAAAATACTTTTTCTAGAAAGTTGCTTTTTATTACGAAAATAAGGCACGAATTTTCTCTTTTGAAAATGCAGCAGGAGAGGCCCCATCCCCTATAGTTACGCCCGTAATACTGAAGCAGATTTTGATCATAGCATTAGCCAGGGTATTTAGGAAGTTGGCGTTTTAGACACAACCGGGAAAAACCATCCTGAAAAGTGTGATAAACAATAGAATATTTTTCCTTTTAGTAAAGTTGTGAAGTGTTTGTTGAACGTTAAAGGTTTTTCATTGGGAGAATGCCACACAACGTCATATCTCAGGCCTGTCTAACGTCATGCAACCTCGTACCCAGGGCCTCCTCTTTTTGATATCGGAGGGCTATCAATCTATCAAAAAAGGAAAAAAGGCCCTGGGAACGAGGTTGAACGACATGTTTACGTTGACACCTACTTGACTAACTGAATGAACGAATGAAGCTGTATTTTTTTAAAGGACAAATCAGTTCTTCAATAAAAAGCACACATCAAAAAAGCAGTAATATACAAAAATACTGGAACATATACATAAAAATAAATATTATATCACTCCCTTAAATATGAACAAAACTAAAACTTTCAAAACGTCAAAATAATCTACAGACACGCAAGTTTCAATTATTTTTCACTCTCCTCCGCAGAGACTCTACCACTGAAAAGACGCCTCTGAAAAGAAATGTTGGAGGTGCAGTTTTTATGACATAGGAAACTTTAAAAGTTTACATAATATAGGCGATCAAGTTTCCTATATTTATTTTTATTCTCCCTTAAAAATTTCTTTTTGCCAAGTTACTTTAAATGAAAAAACTTGCATGTGAATAAACTCGCGATTTTTTGGCGGCAAATTCGCGATAAAAATTTACAACTGAGCCAACCACAAAATTCTTCTTCTTTTCATTTATCAATAGGGAAATGAAATACACAGAATCAGACCCACTTCTCCTACCATTAATTAGCATGTGCTAATAAACAAAAGTAAACAAAACAATATAAACAAAAGTAAACATTGGCAGATATACTGAGTTTGAAGGAGAGAAAAGGAGAAATGTTTATGATATAGAGGATCAATTCATATGGAATTGAATTAGTTACGAAAGAGGCAGTCTGATTTCTTCGACAAATCCATGTTTATTTACGAGGTTTCGCTAGCCATAGCCAGCATGGCCAAGTACAGTTTTCGACGTGAGCAAAGTTTTTATTTTAAAACTATGACAATTTCTAGAAAATAATAATAATAATTTCTTTTATAGAAATTGTTATTATATATACGACAAAACTTTTTAGATTAGCTACGCTAATTAAAATTTAATTAAATAAAAACTTACATACGTCACGTCAAAATTGCACTTGATATAATGGATATTATGCTGGCTGTGGCCAGCGAAACGTCGTAAGTAGATATAAGTAGACATGGAATTGTCGAAATCAGACTTTTCATTTTTTCTTAACAAGAAATTATTTTAAGTTATAGCCAACATATTTTCACAATTCATGTGTTGCTCTGGCCAGGGCTCTCAAAGTTACATAATCTCTACCTACCACTTTTACAAGAACCCAGCGAAGAGGTTCTATTGTTTCGGAGACTGTGGACTTGTGTTTTCCCAAAAAATGTTGGTATAGAGGTTATTCGGGAAAGTTTATTTCCGCGAAGTATTTGAAAAAAACTCATCCGTAATAAATAATACATCTTTCTCCAGTCTCGTTTTTTGCTGATGTCAGCAAATCGAAAAATTATATAAATTCTAAAATGGTGGCTTTGTTAGGTAACATTTTGATGGCGGTAAAACAAGGAGCGAATAGTTGCACGTTAGTATGACGGAAAAAGAGAACTTTCTAGGTGATTTAAGCTTATAAAAGTTTAGGCTAGTCTCCCTTTGTTTACTTCTAAGTGTGTCAATCCGCTTAAATTTGTGAAAAATCGGCTCTACGATACACAGCACGCCCATTTCCCGTCCACTACAAAATGCCTATTTTCTGTTGCTGCGAATGCAAAGTTAAAATTATTGAAACTGTATCCTGTGTTACGCATGGAATTGGTAAGTTTTTTAGTCTAAAAATGTTTGGTTTTTTAATTCTGAGAATTTATCCCATGGGTCACTCAGCTAATGATATGGCTATATATATTTCTTTCTCATAAACTTTTTACAGAATTAAAAGAATGTTCATTTTATCAAATGTTATGACCAGATTTATGGAGGTGCATGTGTAAATTTTTTAATTTTAGACTTCACTAATAGCACAATATCTATCACTCCCTTTATTTCTTCACTTTGGTAAGCATTCTTTAGGTTTATTGTCATTGTCAATGTAAACAAACAAGCAAAAATATATTTTCAGCTATGAAAAACGGAAACGTTGGACACCTTTCTTTGCACGAAAATAAATATGGCCAGCTAGCGTCTGTTGTTGTTGTTGTTGTCACTTTCCAAAAACAATCATTTTAGGATTTCTAAACTTTCCAATTCGCTGACATCAGCAAAAAAAAAACACCAAAAAAACGAAAAACGAGACGGGAGAAAGTTGTGTTCCAAAAATTTCGTGGTTTTTTTCGAACCGCGATAATTTCTTCCTTTAATTATCATGACATACCTGTCTAAAATTGGGGCGCAATTTATTAATTACATTTTTTCTTGTAACTCTATGTCACTTTTTAATACAACCCATTTGCTGTATAGTCGCTCTAATTTTCTATTCCGATTATAGCGTTCTGTGAAGAGCTGTACATAGTCATCACCTAAACCACTCTCCATCGCTTCTAAGGTTCGTCTCATAACAATCGTTTCCGAAAATCGAACACTCTCCGTTGGATCTAAATTGGATTCCACTTTGACTAGAGACCGTAGTTTATCAGAATAGTTAACACTGTGGGGGTGGTAGTTTAAATCTGAAGTTCTTGTTCGACGCTCAATCATATCGCCGTTATTAACGTCTGTGGGTAACGATGTGACGGGTCTTGAAGGATGTTTGTCGGGAAATACAATCGGTACTGTCGACAGATTAATGAAATGGTTTTGACTTGATATTTTGGGCCAATTCGCTCGTCTCCTGCCATAATATTCTGCCTCTCGGTTATTAATATCTTCCTGTTTGAATATGCTTTTCCCAGAGTACTGATCATGTCGCGAGTCTGATTGCGTCCTGAAAGCAGTGGTAGATGCGTTTGAAATTCGTGAAAGTAAGTCTTTATACGGTATCATACGACCGTCGTCGCTATCAAGCGACGTGCTGTTCACTCCGTCACCGTCACCGTCAATACAATTATTATTCACCTCTTCACCTAACGTGCCGTAGTAATAAAACCTTTCTCGCGTTTTCATGTTATGCGTTTCTGTGCTGTACCCTACCTCGTCAAAGTGAGGGCTTTGCTGAAATGTGTCACGTTTTGAATTCGTCATGTTTTCATTACCATGTGTATAGGTCGGACTGAAGCGTGGATCATTTTCGCGAAAACTCCTACCGTTTGAAACTTTGTTATAAAAAGACTCCTTTACTTTGTCAGGAAATACAATGTCAGTTGACGGAATAACATCACGAAAAGGCATTTCGATTGTCGTTTTGTCGCGGATGGTGGCTTCAGACTGTTTGTCGGTGAAAGATAATTCAGATATTTTGTCGTTAAAGCACGAGTCGTTTTTATCTTTGTCAACATTGACTCCGCTACTCTCACTGCACAAATCACTGTCTTCAAACTCGTTTGGCGTTTTACTGCCACCGCTCTGTGCAAGCTGAGGGTGATCCCACTTCGTCAAAAAAGTTGGGAAAATGTCGTGAAGCTGTTTATGTCTGTAAACAAACCTTCGAATCCAGGCTTGAGTAGGAACGATTCTTCGCTCTTCTCCTTCTGCGGAATTAATAGTGAGTTCACTGCAATATTCTTTGGCCTTTTCAAAGACCCTTTCATACAACAATCGTTCAGTTAGCTGACTATTCTCGAGTGCATAAATAACAAGAGCCTCCTCAGAATCCTTCGGTAAAGAAAAACACACGCGTTTCGTTACTCTATTCGTTCCGTCATGCAGGTAATGACGTAATGTCGTACGGGGTATACTGTACTTTTTCGCGGCAGCCGTCATAGATAATTTCTTTGCTTGAACAGCTTTAATAGCCCGAATCATGTCGGTATAATGCCAGTTGTTGTATTGAGATGCCGGTCGATATTTTGATTTGATTTTTAGGTTGTTAAGTCTTTTATCGTTTTCTGTTGTCGGCGGTGTTTCAACATTATGCCGCCGTGCTCCGTCATTAATAACAGAGACGGGTACAAACATCCCAATTTCTGGGTGTAACATCTCAATTTCGTCTACACCAACGCTACCGTTAGCTTCAGATAAATTGGACGAACTTACATCACTTTCACCCGCAGTTGCTGTCGTTACTGTGTCGTGTTTGTTATTATCACTTTCTTGCTTCTCTAAGGAAACGTCGGATATTTCTGTCGTCTTTTGTTGACCAACGCCGGCGTGTAGTTTAGCACAGATCTTTTCAATGGATTTGCTTGTAGATTTGCTTGAGTTGACATGTGTGCCATTCATTATCAAGTGGAAAGTTTTCATGGATAATTTTCACCTTTTAACACATTGTTCTAAATTGATATATAAGACAGGACTTGAGTTTCACGTTAAAATAATATTGTTTTAGGCTTTGAATCAAAACCTTAACTTAACTTCGGAAAACAAGCAGAACTTGACCACTCCACTTAACAATAGACTACCTTACGTCCCAAGCAGTTCATCCCAAGATTGAAGTGCATTCTAAAAATAACCGATATATCAATCAGATAGAAACTTCGATTAAAACACACTTTGCACAATCCCGCTGACCAATGCTCTTAAAAGTAAACACACAACACATCTAAAACAATTTGAAGTTTTCTAGCGAATGAAGTTTAAAAATTTTGACAGCTGTCTATATTCCAAGCCGGGGTACGGTGTCGCACAGCTTCAGTGGCACAGTGTACACCTTGGTGTGATCAGTACGATTAGGGTTGGCACACTCTACGGTTTACGAAATAAAATACGAAAACTGTACTCCGTTCGGAACAGTATTATCGGAGGTATTTAATGCTCCATTATAAAACCGGCATAGGTAAAAACGTTGTAAAAAATTTGGCGATATTTATTTTCGCGATTGCACATTTTCTAAGGTAAACAACATAGACAATCCTAAAAATATTCATTAACACTATACTGCATAGTGACTCCGGAAACGAGTCAGATCATTTGCCATTTTGCTTTTATCAGCATCTTATCAAATTTATTTTACATTATATTTCAATAATTAACCCCCTGGAAAAAGCCAAATAACAAAGAAATGACCAATGATTTTTTTTATTTCCGGGGACACTATGCATTAAAGGGTTAACCCTGAAGTTTGATCTCTTTGGTACAGAATACAGGATGTTTGGTCAAACATTACCTCCTGGAAAATGTTTAAAATACCCTATGGAAATATATGTTAACGGGGGTGTATGGATTAAATATTAAATATATTTTAGTATCTTACGGTAATTAAATAATATTTTACAGCTAATTTAAAAATGCAGGACAATGAGGATAGGTTTGAAGAATTAGAAGGCGTAACTGCTATAAACAAAAAGAAAAAACCCTCTATATTTGTTGTCGAGACTTTGTTTTGATTGCAAAAGGAACGCACGTGTGTTAATTCGTAATATTTTCATTTGTACGTGAATATGTCTACATGAAATAAACTTTTAAGTGTTTATCCAAATTCAAAAATCAGTTAATGACATCAGATATAGGGCGTTTTTGGAAAACACACTGACGTAATAAATTACATAAATTCCCCTCCCCCACTCTCAAAACATTTATTGTATTTAGAAAGAATTCCGTAGGTTCATTTTGTTCGGTGCTCGCATTGCTTAGTCATTTGTTTGTCGGAGCTGAAAGTATTGTGGATAAATAAGATAAACAAACACTAAATTTTATCCCAGTTGGACATGAAATTCGGGTCATAATCCCAAAATGCCAAATTTTTAGCAGTAACAATGTTTTATTTGTGAGAGAGGTCTTGTTATCATTCAGTCGATCAGTGACGAAGAACATGGAAATTTTAAGTAAAGTAATTAGCAAATTAATTAAATTAATTAAAATAAAATATATCACACCAAAGTTGTTTCTACCGCTATTTATTACAAATCCTCGAATATCAAAAAATCTCCGCTGTACCATATTTACTTACGCGTATTTTTAGTCTTGTGCAAGATACAAAAAAATAATTTATTTTGGGCCACGAGTGTCATAAGTAAAAATAATTCCGTGAAAACCGCGAATTACGTCAGAACCAAAATGTGAAGCACGTGCTAAATTACAAAAACCGATCACTTTGGAATGACTATTGTGCTCCCGGATATCATTTCAAAAAAAATATTTGGGAGGGAAGGCGCAGATACAGCTATTGAATCCGGAATTCCCCCAAAATTTCATATATAAGCAATGTAGTTAAGATTCAAATTCTTCAAAAATATGTACATGTAGAAAATCTAAAATCTCCACGAGAAAAATAAAATTGCTAGGACTATGACAAGTCCAATGTCAAAGCTTACTTCATTTCCTTCCCAGCCTCGTTTTCGTGTAAAGGAATTCCAAATTTTCATGAACATCAGGTAAAAAAAAAAACAAGGAAAAAAACATGAAGCTAAAAGTAATTGCTCTGAAGAACACTTGGATGACAAAATTTGAATGTGGACCTAGATTTACGAGTAATTCTTACATTTCTTCTTAGAGCACGACGAAGTGATGATAGCTACAGTGGAAAGTAAACAACGTTATTTAACCCTATCATGCCTGGATAAAACTCCCTGCTCATTGTAAATTTCCTACCAGTAACCCTCGTAATTTTATGAAAGATCAGGGGGACTTATTAACTTTAACAACTTTAATTTTCCCTTTACTTCCAATTAGTAACTCCCTGGAAAAAGCAAAACATCAAAGAAATGAATGAAGATTTGGAATAATTCCAATAAGAAATAATTCCCGGGGACACTATAGTGCCTATAGGGTTGCTATAGTGCCTATAGGGTTAAGAGGAAAATAGAAAGTTGGAACTCCGTGCAAAATTTCATTTCACAGATTTATAGAACTGGGTGAAAAGATTCGTCGGCTGCATATAGAACACGAAACCACATTACATGGAAGATAGAAGGGTGCTGATGAAAAGAAGGAAGTACATAGTACATTGGGAAATTCATGGTGAAATATATTTAGAAAGAAAAATATTATTTTTGAAAACAGCTGCATAAATAAATTAATTAGAGGCGCATGTTAACGACCAATTATGTTTTCAACGTCAGCGTTTTTAAGGCGGTTTCCCATTTGACGTATTTCTTTCGTGCGACACGAATGTTGTTTAATTCGAGCGGCGAAAATAAAAGTAGGAATGATTTCTACTTTTTTTAAATCGAATTTTGATGCAAGCTAATCAGATTGCAGGAAAAATTCGCTCCGCGTAATGTAATGGAGATAATAATAATAATAATAAATAATAATAATAATAAAATAATAATGATAATAATAACAACAACTACAATAACAACACAACAATAATAATAAACAAAAACAATTGCGACTCGTGCGTGCCGAAAACATTTCTTTGAGTTGGTTTATTTTCGCCAAAAATTAAGAGTGAGTTTAATTGCTATTGATAATTTGAGTGGAAGATTCAAGGACGTGATATCACCGAAACAACAAAGTGCACTTGTTGTAGCCACGTGACTTTGCAAAACGTGTAAGCTGCAGAATAATATTTAGCAACAAAAACTTCTTTCTGTCATTTAATGGCTTAATGCCAATTCTTTTTTATTTAGTTTTTTTTAGTGTTTGGAAAGACTGGATAATCGAGTATCACTTATCATCTTGAACTGCAGACATTCAAAATATTACCGAGAGTGTCACTAACTGACGTATAGAATTTGCCTCTACTTCTTCTGCTCTTTTTAATGACTTCTTATTTGGTCGTTATTATTATTTTACTTTATCTTTTGTTTATATTTTAGTTTTATTAGCCTTGTATTTTTTCTTTTTAGTTTATATACTTATATACAACAAGAACATGCAAATGAGACAATTTCAAGAACATGCAAATGAGACAATTTCAAGAACATGCCTATGAGATAATTTCAAGTACAGGCATATGAGATAAGTTCAAGAACATGCTAATGAGATAATTTCATGTTACTGTATGGTTCTTTACCAGTAAAAGGTCACTGGCTGTTCATCCATATATAATGCGATGGTCGCACTTGCTAATATAAAAAAATAGTGAAAGTCAGAAAACACAGAAAGAAATGGTTATGTGTACGAAGCAATCTTGGTTTCGGTATTCTTGCGAGAATGATATCCGTGTTACCAATTGTCACATTGTTTCGAAAGGTTTTGTTGATCTGAAGAGGGTGAATTTTAACTTAAGTTTTGATTACTTGAAATTGGAACTCCTTTACCCGCCAGAACGGCCTAACAATCCTGTGGTATTTGTTGTTGCTCGTTTTCAGCTGTGGTTACACAAACCATGCCAAAATAAACTTGAGAGAAAACGAGAGAAATTCGTACCATTAAAAGTATGACGTAAAGCCTTTCCAATAACCAATTAAAGCGTATTGTCCACTTTGCGAAAATTTCCCGCGGAAAGAAATTTCAACGAATGCGATTGGTTGGAAAAAAAATTTAGGTCAGAAATAAATAAAATAAGTTTAAAAGTTTTCAATTCAAATTTTCCTATCCGCGGAAAATTTTCGCAAAGTGGAAAATACGCTTTTAAGTTTTATAACAACACGATTATAACTTGTAAAGGTCGAAATAAGAAAATATTTACTGGCTGGACATCACCCTCCCCCCTCCCATATTTGGAGTTTAAAATGCTCTTGATTGCCTGTAAACGCATTTCCTACTTGACTTGTAAGGGACATTTATATTCCGAATATGCACCTATTTCAGCACTAAAATGTAACATATTTGCCACATTTAGTAGTCACAAAAAATTAAATACAAGTCTTGTGCATATAGCAAATAATTCAACATCACAAACCTTTACCTTCAGCCTACTTTCGCTACTTCTGAGAAAAACGCGGCAGATTTAACTCTTTTAAAATTTGCTGCATAATGTAAATTCCGCAATTTTTTTTGGCTAAAATTTTTATTGCGAGTCACATGATCAAAACATTTATGCTGAGTGTTTTTTATGGAGTGTTAAAAAAAACAGTATATCTAGGAGAAACTAGACAAAAATGATGACTTACCCCCGACCGAATAACGAATAAGACACGCTGATGAGTAGAACTAATAGAGTAGCCCGAGTCTGAGTTAATTTATCTGCCTTTCCATTCATTTATTTCCATTGTCCTTTTAAATACGAATGAATGGTAACAAACTTTAAAGGATAAGGATGATAAATATTCCGGACATTTTAGCAATTTGCCGGACAAAGTCGTAAAGTAGCCGGAAATATCCAATTTCCGGCCCTTATTCCGATCAGCATTGTTCGCGGTCTCAAATGCTTCTATTTGTAAACTACCAAAAAAGCACACATGACCTCGTTTTCGCGTACTTTTAAATAGACGAGAAAGCTGAAATGTCAACATATTTCTTTTTATAATTCGAAATTGAAATCCATTTTAAATGATGAAATTGGGTACAAATTTTCCGTGACATCATACAAGATGAGCAAAAAGAGGAAAATATCGTTAAATGGGGGAAAAGAATGCAGAATCAAAAAATTATGCGCTAAAACAATCCAACAATCTTTTCATAGCAATCCAAAAGTTTAATTCAATTTTTACATTATTGTGAGTAGTAAAAACAGAAGGAATTTTATTGGTCAAAACACTTAATATATAATTGATTTAGTAAACCAAATTGCCTCGTTTTTTGTGTGCAAACCTAGCCTTGTTAAACACATTTTGAAAAAAAGAATGAAAGAAAATTTAAACTTATTATAGTTTTTAACGAAGAATTATAATATATATAAATATGTAAAGCGTTTTTTGCTTTAAAATGATTAAGAAAACGAGTATACTACTTCTCGGCATTTTTATTTTTCTTTCTCTGATTTTTAATCAAATTTGTAAGTCCAAAACGAATCCATCCAGGAAAAGAAGTAACTTCGTACCCAGGACTTTCTTCTTTTCGCTGTAGTAAACAGACAAATGGCCATGGACAAAAAGGTTATCAAAAATATTTATAAGAAAGATAATACAGTCGAACCCTCGAGTATCGAATATTTGTTCAAACAAGCGAATGTTCGAAATAGAATAATCATTTTACAAGAGTTGATGAGTTAGGAACTTTAAAAATTTGTTCGACAAAACGAAACTTTGAAGTTAACAGCCGTCACAATAGCAGAGGTTGTCTATACAAGTATTAAAGATATGGTCCTACCTGGTAAACCAACTTTGTTTTGAAAGCTTTCCCATTGGGAAAGAGATATTTAAAAGCTTTTTAATTTGAAGGATGAAACTTTCGCGGTCAAATAAATATATAATGAAAGAATGAATAAACTTCGGGTTGTTTTGAAACATTTCGTTGGGGGTGCCCGAATATACCTCCTATATATAGCAAATTCATCATAGAAAAGCAATATAATTGTATGAAG
>JANTOQ010138152.1:0-15298 GCA_027564595.1 Bythotiara depressa | reverse complement strand
TCGCTCTCATGATAGCTACTTTCTCACTTATACATAGATCGCATTTTCTCGTTCCACATTTGTACGGACTAGCTTTTATATATATATATATAGAACATATAACAATAAACCGGAGGAAGGACACAACCAAATTGCTACAAAAACACTAGTCCTAGATAAAATAATATATATTTCTAGTTCCATCTATTTTTCAAATAACTTCTAAGAAAGGTTTAGAGCATTTTTACTAAAACCATAAGCATTGAGTTTGGCTATGAGGAGATTGTAGTTCAAAGTATCAAAAGCTTTGGATAGGTCCATGAGAACGGCCCCATCATAACCATTTTAATCCAGAGTAATTTTCAGTTTTTTTCAATTAATGCAATAAGAGCGCATTGTGCATTGTACCCTTGTAACCACATAAAAAGGGAGAAAGGTGTTCCTCTATGTGTAAGCTAATTTGTTGTAGCATAAGCCTTTCAAATATTTTTGAAACAGCTGGTAACATACTAACAGGCCTATAGTTTTTACATTTGTTGCATCATCCTTTTTAAAGATTGGTGAAATATCAGCTAATTTTTAATTCATTTGGAAAAATGTTTTCAAGAAAAGTTTTGTTTACTAAATTGTGCAAGTTAGGGCTACAAATATCAAAATATTCTTTCAACAATTTTGAAGGTATGTTTCCAAATGTGGTTGCTTTTTTAGAGTTTAGTGACTTCAGTTCTTTTTCAACATCTTACAAACTTACAAAATTAAAGTTAAAGATTGATGATTTTACTTTTTCATTGGTTTTTAATATATTTGGATGAGACACAAATCTTTCTATAGCGCTATCAATAGGGTCACCAGTATTGGTACTTTGATTCAATAAATGTACGTTTTCTTTGATATCTAATTGCTGCACTGCATCTCTAAGAAATTATTAAGACTTTCTGAAACTTCGCTATCCTCTAAAGTTTTTTTTATCTCCCTCAACAATGGTAATTTTTTGACTGCTAGGACCTTTGTCTGAAAAAAGAGGTTTTATGTTCTTCCAAAAAGTTTTGTTGTCAATAAAGCTTTTCAAATCCAAATTTTGGTAGAATTTCTTCATCACTTCTTTATACAATCTTTTGCTTTTTCTGTGTTTTTTGATTATCACGTGTCTTGTTTATTTTTTCACGTGGTTTTTAGGTGCAGCGTTTCTTAGAGGGCGGCATTTAAAAGAGGGTGGCATTTATTTCAGAGTGAAGTTTTGGACTTATTATGAAAGAGAAATATAAACAATTTGAGCTTAGTGTTCAAACTTTTGATGACTGAATAAGACCAGACTTCTATTATATGGTGTGATTTTTCTCCCTTATATCCCTAATATGTGATTTCACAAAAGGAAACTTACAGTAACGGGCTATATTCTAATAAATGCTGCATTTGAATATTTCACATGCAGCATTTATTAGAGGGCAGCATTTAAAAGAGAGCAGTGTTTATTTCGTTCCGGTAATCTCAAGTGCGGCATTAATTAGAGGACGGCATTTAAAAGAGGGAGGCATTTATTAGAGGAAATACAGTACCTGATTACATTTCTTTTTCAGTACTGCATTAACTTGTTTTACTTTGGTATTTAAATCATCTCCTCTTTTACTCAGTCTGGATATGATAATGTAATTTTCTTGTGTCGATAGAGATAAAACTTTCCACAATTTCAATCGGAGTCTTTTCGCTTCGAACGTCATTTGTATCAACATGTAAAATATATACGTTAGCATCTACTTTCTTTGACGGTATGATGTAATGCTTCATGTCATCGAGATTAGCGCCAGCAAATGATTTTAACTGTATGTCTTGTTTTATTTTTATGCATTTCCCATGGCCTTACTCCTTTAATCATACTGTCTCCAATTATAACAGCTTTTCTTTGTTTATATCTTTTTTGACTGTTTCTTGAATTTTGTGTTGATTGTTTGTTATGAGTAAGTTTAGTTCTGTGTGACTTTATTTTAAAATTTTCTTCATGATTGATGTCAAAATCATTATCAATATTGTCTTCTGAGGATACATCACTTAAAATGTGAAATAGATTTTGTGTTGTTGTATATTATTTTTTCGATTTAGCATACCTAGTGGGAGCTTTAAATTCATCATCGCAAGTTTCAGATTTTCTCTGCAATTTAATTTGTTGGTTTTTATATGATGAAACAGTTGTGTCATGCATCAGTGATTTCATCGATTCAATCTGATCTTGTAGAATATTTATTATACAATTCTTTGAACTTAATTCCATTTTTATCCATATTTCTTTCTTTAATTCTAACAGGTCTGTATCCTCATCTTTGTTCTGGTTTTTCTGTACAATTTCATCTACTAACAGGTGTTTCTTCAGAAGTGCATGAATCACAATCTACCTGACAGGAGAAATCAATCACCTCTTTCCTCGATTCTACCACATAAAACGACTCTTTACCCTCTTTCGATAAGCGGTTTTCTATAAGTCCATTTTCTTCTAAGTTTCTTAGAGTTTCCTTGAAATATTCAATGTCGAATTCATCACCAAGATCTTTTATCAACATACGATGAATAGTTTCTGAGTCTGGTTGATTATGATTTATCCTTATACTTTTTATCGTATCCAGTATCTTTTCCTCCATTTTTTCACCAATATTTTAAATTATTATATAATAATTATAATATATATTATTTATAATTTAATATTTGTATATCATACAATTTGCATATCCTTCCATAACAGCACGTCCAACTCCGATGAGATTGAGACTAGATCCTCAGCAGGTGGTAAATTTTTTTTTCTATGTCATGATATTATATACCGTTGGAAAGAATTTTTTTTTTAGAAATCAGAAATAATAGTCAAATATGCTAATTCTATTTTCTAAAACACCCCAGGCTTATTTTAGAACATTTAAAGTAGGTTTCAAATTTCTTGGTAACAAATAGGCAAAAAAGTGTTTGATGACATCATCAGCACAGTAATGACGTCATCAAGATAATTTTTAGACCAAAAGTTTTGTATTGCTCCAAGTATTTATGTGCCAAGTTATATTGTTATTGCACGTCTACATCAAAATATATGGAACCACCCCAAAACACCTAGGCTGAATATGCATATTCACTCACTATATATTATATTTACAGTAAAATAATGTATGGAAGCAATAAGACTTACCAAAACATTGTGAATAGAGTTCCCTACGAACAGGACAAATTCCGGTTTCACGAGCTTGCCTTTGCTGTAATCTCATGTCTAATTGTTCCTACAGTAGATGGAATTAGAAAAAATCAAACAGCATTTGTAGGTAAATAAAAGTAAATATATTTTATATGCAACACACAACAGAAAACCATATCCAAAATATTTATGACTATAACAAAAAAATCAAGAACTTGAAAGAATATAAATATATATATATGCTAACTTCAAAGAACTCTTTATTTCAGAGAGAAAATATTTTAATATAAAGTGAAAAAACATCTTACAATACAGTTTCTTAAAAAGGAAACATTAAATATTTAACTCTGTATATATACATAATTTTTTACTTTTTTGATTTTTTAATTTCAATGATTTATTTAATTTTTGTTGCAAGAAAATAAAAACATTTTTGACTCTCACTAAGCTTCATACTGTACACTTATCTTTTCTATTCAGGACGCCATTTAATTAAAACCCTATGATTGTGTTTTTCATATTTTATTGATAAAATGTAGAAAGCACCTACTGTATAGCATGTTTGAGATGAATACAACAAAATAATTAAAAAGGAATATATACTTAAAAAGGAAGTCGATTCTTATAACAGAATCTTGAAACAGGACATATTTTCGTTTTGTTGCACTACACTTTTGGATCATATACACCGTTTTTTTTATAAGCATCAGGTAAATTTGTCTCAGCCTCATTATGCTTAGCATTTTTTCATGTTTGAGCCTCATTTTATGCTTATATTATGCTTATTTTTCTAGGTCCCAAGATTTAGTGATTCATCTCAACAACCCCTCACCCCAGCAACCCTAACTCCAGTTACAGTAACTTTCATGTGAGAAAAGATATTTCCGAATCATTTTATTCAGCTACTGTACTGTATGTGTTTTAGAGAGGAACTGTTATGCTAAAATTGATATGATAGACGAATTTTTTACATGAGTAAAAGATTATTGTTTGAGTAAAAGATTGTTGTTTGACTAAAAGAGTAAGAGATTGATCTTTTCAAAATTTTGTTTCTTATTTTTACCCAGCCTCGGAATATGCTTATGCTATGCTTAAATTTTAAAGGAATTTCAGCCTAAGTATGCTTATAAACTTTATGCTTATGTGACAATTTTTTCAAATATGTCAGCACTTGCTCAACATCCCATACGAAAGTATATCTTGGTTTCGGTGGATTAGAATTGAATACCCCAGTCATTAGTTGACACACCTTAGGATGCTGTCCTACTGGGGTATTTTTTATCAAATCATGGTAAGCAGATATGGCTGATCTATGGCTATTTATTGTACTATATTCATATGTGTCTTCAAAAAGATATGCTAAGAAATTTAATACAAAATTTACAGAGCATTTAGTGGGATCAACCTGTTGTTGGCTACACCAGCTAACCCACTTTCGCCAGGACGATTCGTAATTAGCAATCGAACCCTTGCGTCTGGCACCTGTGATAAGTTTTGCAGCTCTTTCTGAAACTCCTTCACTTGACATGTTCTCCGTGAGATTTTCCAAGCCACTAATTTTAACGAGTTGTTTTGTATTAGTGGGTGGGAATTTCCTTGAGGATCTGTTAACAGATTTGGCAAATGAGGCAGTAACAGTGGGATCCCCACAGCCATTTCCAACAACTGACTGTATCATGTGTGCCAGCTGGGTGTTACTAGAATTATACATATCTTCTCCTTCCTTACTTTGGTCAAAACTCTTCCTATGAGTGAGAATGGAGGGAATCCATATGGGTAAAGATGAGACCAATCCTGTTGTAAGGCATCTGTTGCCTGACTTTTTGCGTCCGGCCTCCATGCCATGTAAGTTGGCACTTGGTGAAATATTCTGGAGGCAAATAGATCCATGTCTGGTTGACCACAATGATGACATATTTCCTGAAATACTCCGAGGAGATAGTAACCACTCGCTTGAGTCGTGGAAATGTCTGGAAGCCCAATCTGCCTTGCTGTTCAGTATCCCTGGGAGGTATTCTGCAGAAGTGTGATCTCTTTCATAATGAGGAATGGCCATATTTCCTTTGCTAATGTAGTCACATCTGGACTGCGGGTTCCCCCATATTTACTAGGTAAGACAGAACAGTCATATTGTCCATTTGAACATGAACTACCCTGAAACTGCTTTCAATTCTAGGTAATTTATGTGGCTCATTGATTCCGGTTTACTCTACTGTCCGCCGCCTACAGAGTTCCCCCGGCAGTACGCTCCCCAACCTTTTTTGGATGCGTCTGTTTGAAGTAGAACTTGTGACCTTGGGGAAAGTAACTTCCTCCCGTTTGACAGACGTAGGTTGTTTATCCACCAATGAAGCTCCTCCAAAGAGTTTTGGTTTAGTTTCACTAAGCTTTGATAAGAACTTTTTTATTTTCAAAGCCTGTATCTGTTGTTGTTGCAAGTATCGAAATTGAAGGCGGGCTGGTAGTACAGCCTGTGCTGTGGAGCTTAGAGAGCCTATCAAACTTGTTAGTTTCCACAAGATAATATGAGGTTTCCCCACTACCTCTTGACACTGAGCAATGAGCTTGATTACTTTCTCCTCCGGTAAAGTCAATGTCATATTTACTGAATTTATCACCATTCCCAAGAACTCTATTTCCTGTACCGGTACAAGCAGAGACTTCTTTAGGTTGACAATAAATCCTAGATGTTGCAAGAGAAAAATCAACGTGTCTCGAGCGGTTTTTATACCCTCTATTGTTTGACTCATGAGAAGCATGTCGTCTAAGAAAATTAAAATCCGGATGTTGATTCGGCGTAAAATTGCAATTGGTATCTTTTGTAGTTTTGTGAAGATCCGTGGTGCTGGACCTAGCCCAAAACAAAGGCAAAGAAATTCGTATAGGCTGCCTTTCCACAAAAAAACGTACAAATTTATGGGATCACTGAGCTAGAGGTACGCAAAAGTAGGCATCCTTCAAGTCCACCTTGCACATAAAGTCGTTCTCCTGATACAGGCCCTCCATTTTGAAATGCTGATATGAGACGTAAGCATTCAAATTCCTTAAATTGATTACTGGTCTGTTTCCCCCATTCTTTTTGGATACAAGAAACAGGTTGCTCAAAAATTCTCCTTTTTGAGGAGCAACTCTCTGAATGGCCTTCTTCTTCAACATGGCTCCTACTTCCTGATCTATTAAGGCCATTTGTTTCACATTCATTTTTGCCTGATGTGGTGAATGGTGTTGTTTTGGTTTTTCGAGAAAAGGAATCTCTAAACCTGAAACCCATTGTATGATTTCTGGGTTGTTTGTCAGAAGCTGCCAATTTTTTACGAAATATTGCAGTCTTCCTCCCAGTGGATAATTTGTTATCTTTTGACTGGGAAATAAGCTTTTTATTATTGGATGCACATGATCTAGCTGGTTTAAGGGAATTGTATCTGGAATCTCGATTTGATATCGTTCCATGTAAGCCGTCGGAGAAGGATTCCTTCCTGAGACATTTTCTTACCGTTAAAGGCTTTCCTCCACCGACCGAGCGGTTGCTCCAGCTGAAATTACTGCTCCTCTGTTGACCCTTCGGTTTTGCGAAGATCGCTGTTCGTCCCCAATTTCCTTTTTGATGTTGGAATGAGGGCCCCTTCCGAAAGGGCCGTTTACTGCAGTCACGACGACCACTGTAAACTTCTTTTGATTCCTTCTTCGCTTTGCCAACATTTACCACATGTTTTCGAAAGTTTTTGCCAAAATAAATCAGTCTGTGTAGAGTCTTCCAAAAGCTCAGACTGCTCCCGTAATGTATTGTTGGCTTTCTAGAATCATTCATGACTGCAGAAAGAGCATTCAACCGACGACGGTGATAGGTTAACGAGTTGATAGAAAGTTCTTCTAGATCAATTACTGGTTGTTGGTCCTGAGAGACAACATCATTTTCAATGGTCATCCAAACCGTTGATAAAGGTCCAAGAATATTGACCATTTTTTGCTGAACTTTTTCCAAGGTATTGTCCCAAGACAGTTCTTGTTTCTTCTTTTGCTCATTCATTGCTCATTAACAATTCTTTGAAGAAATCATCCAGCTTCCCTAGCTTAACTACATTGGTGGGAACTGGGTTATGGTATAACACAGTATCCATAACTGTTTTCTCTGGGATAAATTTCCCCATGTGTTTATTTACATAATTACCCATTTCTTCAGGTAAAGAGCTTAATTAATTAATTCCCTCATCGGGCCAAGGTTCAAACCGCTGGCGTTTATAAGATGGTTCGCATCCCTCTTCAGAATCGTCTGTGTTAATGGGCCGTTTATTTTGCTCCTAAGTGATGTTTAGCTCATTGGCTTCAGGAGAAGGCCTTCATTTTGCTCCTGAGTATTAATTTGCTCATTGGCTTCAGGAGATAGTGGAGCTAGGTTCTCACCAATATCCACCACTAATTCATTATCCATGATGTGAAAGATAAATGTGGATTTGTAAAACTTTTGTAACTACTTGTAACTTCACGACTTGTCTTTGCTACGAGAAGAGTCGAAAGAGGCTGAATGAGAGTCTGGGTTCCAATATGATAGAGATTGGACTCGATTAACCAATATTAGATCGACGGAGATTTAATGATATAAAATCAGGTATTGTCCCCAACATACTTGACAACACACTTGTTTGTAATATAGAACTGTTTGTGGTACTTTCTGAGGTAGTTAAAAGCGATTTAGAAAGCCAAATGCCCCAAACCCAACTGGTGGGCGTCTCAATGTTAAAGAAATACAGATACATTTGGTGTTAATCTCATGTTTTTAATTAAGTTTAAAAGGTAAAAAAAAAAAACGGTTTTTGGTCGTTTTAGGCGATCTAGAACTAAAAGCACCCACCGGGGGCCCTGCAAGGAAACACCGTTGTACTTAATAAGGAAGTGATGCCACCATTCAAGACCCTTCCTGAATTCAGACCGTAAGCAGAAATGATGGCGACCAGCCAATTAATTAATTAAAACACCAAGAATGGCTTGCCGATTAGACGGGAAAGAGGCTTTAGAGCGATTCTTCAATAAGCCTAAGGAAGCGAGGGTATCGGCCAAAGCATTGAAATCACACAAGTCATCCAGAGAGTTAACCCTATCATGACCCATTTGGGAGTGAATGTACATGACAGCAGAAGTGGTTCGTTGACAATACATCGCTGCATTGGACTGTCCCATACACAACAGGTATTCCACAGGTATCCTAAGAAGGCGCAATCACCCGGATCGATTGGAATTTGGCGGTAAGCTTTTCGCAGGTCCCTTTTGCAGAAATGACAACCAACGCCATATCGTAACACTAGGAAACAAACATCAAGTGTCGGATAATGCAGATGCATTGGCTCACCCAAGTAGGAAGTTTTTTGGATACCAGTATTCACCGAACCGAATGACATATTGGCTACGATAAATCTACGTGTACACGAAACCGCAAGTGGATGTGAAAACGGTGAAATAGGAAATGGGCCGGTAATTCGGTGAGAAACACATTCGTGGGCCAAATAAGTGTCAATGAATGACAAAATTCCTTAGCTCCTTTACGATTACGAGGGGAATTAGAATGGGGAAGCTTACTGGCGGTGTAATTAAAGAGGCTATCCAAATTCCAACAAATCACACACAATGCCATCAGAATAATGAAACAACAAATTCCGCCATACTGAAATGTTTAACGTAGACAACACTGGGATACGTCAATGTTTGTAATTCGGCAAACCAGAATTAGATACAGCTTCAAAGGTGCGAACACACCAACTATTAAAGTCAATGGTATCAGCCAAAAATAAACTAGCCTTGAGGGTTAGGTCACAAACATGAGAAACTGGTTTCTAGTTTCTATCAGTCAATTACCGGACCGGACAAGACAACTCAATGTGGCGATGTGGAACCCTATCCTTGAGCCGACAGGAAGCCCAGATATGACGCTTACCACGTAAGTCCCAAAATGGTCTCGAGTGTGTGCAAAGGCCGTACGTTGGTAATCGTGACAGAACAATGTGGGGGTGTCGGGAGCAAAATCGAATCTCGGTTCGGCAAGGCCAGGTAAGCTGGCACTACTGGAAGAATTTGTAGCATGGAAAAACCCATTTGCCAAAGTACTTATCATGAGATGAAGGAATGGCTGTCCCCATTGTAAATTGCCCCGTTTGATTTCAAGCAGACAGGCTGTGTGGAAAACTTAACACATTTTTCCAACGATATTGGGTGGAGAGATACATCAGATCTTTTAGGTCATTTACACGAGCAGACAACTCTGCAGAGGACAAACTTCTATTTTCTAAAATACTAGCATAGCCTGCACAAAATTTGGATATTGTAAGACTCGCATAATGCGTGTCCTTAGACACATAGTGGAGAGCCAACTGACTGTGAGGCCAGATCTGAGGATGACATAAAAGAAGTAACACGATTAATCTTACCAGAACGTTGACGACGGTTCCTTATGTTATGACGGTGGTGCTTTCGTTCGGAATCCCCATCTGGATCACTGGAAGATGATGGAGTAGCCAGCTCCGGACAAAGCGAGAGTCTGCAGCTGATCGTCAACACGAGTAGCAAGTTGGTCCATATCCCGTAAACTTGCTATCGCTTGTTTCCGTGCAATTGGGTTTGAATGACAGGATGGGTAGGCTGGTATAGGGAATGATTATGTTCGGATTGGATAGGAAAGCGATCAATGTCGTGGGTAATTTATTTATTTATTTGATTTATACTTTATTTATAGTTGACAAACTTACAATAATATATATATATATATAATAGGTCAACATTAAAAAGTCGTATAAAAAGAAAAGGAAAGTGTGTATAATCCGAATCACAATAAATAAACATATGTATTAAATAAAACCAAGTTGGCTTATATAAACTTTACATAATCTACAGGGACGGTGTGCGGGAGTCCACTGTTTGATTTTAGTTTTAAATTCCTGAAAGGAGTTTGAATTTGTACAGTCATTATGTACTATCTTCCATATCTTAGTTTCTGTACCATATCTAACGGTGTGGACATTCCTATTTTTGAATACCGTATCAGTTCTAAAATCATAGGCAAATTTAGTAATCTCGATAACATTGTGTATTATTTCAGGTGACATGTTGGATAGTGACAGAGTTGTCTCTTGCTAAGAGTTCCTCAAACGTAGAACGTTAATCATTATAGACGATCCTAAAGGATCTTTCATGTATTCTATTGATGCGATTATTGAGCTGTTGACTGTGGAACATCCACACAAGTGGGAAATAACCAAACTGAGAAGATATAATAGCATTCATGACCTTTCTTTCGTTTTTTAATGCTTATAAAAGAAGATATTCTTGCGAGCGCGTGTAGTTTTTGACCAGCCTTAGCACAAAGATGTGAAACATGTTCATCAAAGCTAAGCTTATTAAAAATCTCAGCGACTTTTAGGTCATCAGATACGATTTCATCATTTTTATCAAGGCGATTTTGTCGTTCAGAATGGTTTTCAGAAGGGTTTCACCGTTTTCTAGAATTGTTTGTTGTCCATTACAGTTTTCTCGTCTAAATTACAATAAAAATACAATAATTTTTTTTGTAATGCTTACATAATAGTTACGCTGTTTGTTATATGCTATCTGCAGCCTCAGTTTTCGTTCTTAAAAATATATTACGGAGCCGAGATCTTTCTATTATTTCTTTCTGTAATATTTTAATCATGAAAGGTGCTTGATTTGCTCTAATGTCTTTTCTTTTTTGAAGCAAAATTATCAAGGATGTTAAGAATTATTTCACTAGAGTGATTTAACTGAGTTGCGTCAAAAGCAGAGATAACCCTGTCACAATTTTGTTACGAATGGTCTGACTAGAAAAATGTCTAAAGTCACGATAGGTTATTATCTTTGGACCCTGCTTTTTAAAGTAAGTTTTCAATACAGTTAAGGTTAACTTATGAAAATCTGACAATCCAGTTTCTACTGCTTGGGATTCTTGAAAACTTTTTGGATGATTAAGTTAAGATCAAGTCAATACATGAAGGATGTTCTGCAGTTTTAAAGCAAGTTGCTTCTTGAATTAGGTTTTTTAAACCATACACATTCAATAATTCATTTAGGCAGTTTTCTGTAGGTTCAGAATTATAATCTCCAACAAGAATAAAATTATCATACTTTGAGGAAAACCAATCAAGGCCTTTACTCAAAATGTTTAAGTGGTTGTTTATCGTGTTTTTATGAGGGTTGTAGGAGCATGTTAAAAGCCATTTCTTTTTCCTTAAGTTTAATTCAACAAACATTCCTTCAAAGTCGCTTTGAACTTGAAAGGTTTTTAACAATTTAGAGGGAATGTCTTCTCTAACATATAGCAACAAACCTCCACCATTTGATGTTCTGTCTCTCTGAAAAGGTGGCTAAAAGCCATTAATTAAAAATTGCCCCTCTGAAAATGTACTATCTATTTTAGTTTCTGAAATAAGTGATATTACCCGCAGCATAGCTCGCTAAAGCTTCAAATTTGTTTCTTATTGAGTTTATATTAATATGACCAAGGAGGTTGATATGATCAGTCTATTTACGTTTCTCAAACGTAAGCCTTTTAGCACTGAAGATTGATTTGTTGACATCGAGTGAATTTGATTGGGGAGGGCGTGAGGTTTATAATTTGGGAATTGGATTTACAAGCTACAGAAACAAGCAGGCTCGATTCCAGAGCCACATTGCTAACCGTGAAACGTGCTAATTTGGTATGGAGTTGCATTTGCTCCCTCGTAGTTTAAGGCGGTTCGTCGAACTTGAGCATCCGCGACATGTGCGCGAAGAATATAGATGGCGCTAGAGGAAGTGGGTCCCTATGCGTGTGAAGGTATGGGGTTCACACTTAACGATGACACGACAAAGGAATAAGACGGGCCTACCAGTGATATTGCAGGACCAACGAAGGCTGGCTGGGAGTGGCACTACCGAAGATACAACCACTGATGATGACGCAGAATTATTAGAAACCGTTGCAGCAATTTCTCTGGTGTCATTCAACATACCCAGAAAATCTTATTCCGTAGTAAATTGTAAGATGGCGGAGACGGGGCGGTTATAGGGTTATAGGGGGGGGGGGGGTAATGGTTGGGACGACGATTGAGGCGGTGGTGACGGTGGTTGAAAGGGACATGGTACGGATATATGATATATTACAAGAACGAAAATATATTTAAGAAAAATGCTGATGTCCGCAAAAAAATCTGCCATTTTGTTATTTTTATAATATAACCTTTTAAATAATATCAAATACTACTTGCATGCATAATATCCGGCGAATTTATTTGTTAAAACTCAAGACAAGGATTTATAAGAGCGATCCTTGCTCAATATAAAACAGATGATCAACTTAGCGAATTTTTTGTCGGTAAATCAATGTAAAATATTAACATGTCATGTTCTACAGCCCAGAAGTCCTAAATGCTACCCTAATTTTTTGTTACCGGCCTTTTTGGGTTATCAATACATATGACTTTGAAAATTTACAAGAGAGCAAGAGAGCTGAATTTTGGGTCGTTATCTCATAGACTAAATAGAATGTACTCAACACAATTTTTAGATAAATATTCAAACTTGTTATAAATTATTGTTGTCAGCTAGATTAAGATATATCAAGTTGACCACAACTTGCCCTAGGATCCTGCAAAAACCTACTTCTATGAGAGAATTCTAGCACAAGACTATATGTTCTCTATGTTGACTGCATCAAATCTCCCCTTCAGACAATTCAGGCCACTCAAAGTTTGTATTGATCAAATAATCCCTAGAACGACTTCACTGACATATTTGGGAGGGTTAGAACGTGGGCTCCTTTTGAGTGAAAAGAGTGCTTTGACTGGATATGGGATGATTAGATGTTTTGAAGTAATAAATATTATTTTTAAGACATTTCTATCACCGAGGAAATTATACAAGTATTATACCTTAACTAGACCTTTAAAAGCGTGAAAAATTATATTCAATTATTGCATATATTATTTGTTATTCTTCATTTTAACGAAAACTAAGTCAAAATCTCCATTAGTTGACTTGTCGTCGGTTCTACTTCTTGCTTTCTCTATTTTGCATCCTTCACAATGTAAATTTATGCTTTTATTACCTTGTGAATACTGTACTAGTGATTCTAAATCTTTCATACCGTCAGTTACATGATTACCTTTCCCGGTGTCTTCCATGTTTTTCAGATTATTTACTGAAAGCGGAGCAATCACGGAATCATTTTTGTCGCTTAATAACGAATCTCCGTTTGGTACTTCCTCAGTCGTGTGTATTTTTTCTTCAGTATGTGTATTCAGAGCTTGTTGCAATGTATCGAGCTGGTCCTCATTTTTATTTTTTTGTTGAATCATCTGATTTGTGGAGATTTTCCGATTCGGTAGGTCTTTCTCTTCAGTCGTTGACTTTGTATTGTCAATAAAATTTGTTGAATTTATGTTTACGCTGTGAGGTGTAGTAGAGTTTTCGTGTTGCTCTTCTAAAGCGCTACTTGTTATATTATTTATATTTCTCACTGGAGAGCTTTCTACTGTATGTGTAGGAGAGTTGATTACATCACTGTGACTTTCTGAAGTTTTGCTTATGTCATTTTTATCTGGCTTTGGATTATCTTTTCCTATATGCGCAACGACACCTGCTATTTCTTTTAGTCCTCCTGATATCGTTCCAATATTTTTAAGTTTATGTTTATTATCCAGTACAAAAACAAAGTTATTACCGCTAGTTGTAGCAGCAGCGCTCTCCTTGGGCGTTTCTTTTTCGACTATGTTTTTGTTTTTCTTTTTTGTGTGGTGCTTTTTATCATGCTGATCTTCGTTCCACTCCAATTCATCTTCATTCTCGTCTTCCTCGTCATGGTCACCTAAAAATATCACACTCGCTCCTATATTCTAGCATAGAAATCCTTGATAAATATTTGAGACTTGAATACATTAACCTACCACATTTTCTAACAACACCTATCCATCCTTTTGCAAACATTTTAGGAATGAGAAATGGGAAATGAGAAAGAGACAAGCTTTAGAGAACAAAAAATGTATTATAATTAAAATGGGTACCGGGGCATCCCCCTCTTTTTCGCAAAGATGAAATTTTTATAATATTTTAGCACCCCCAAAGGACCCTAGCTTAATTAGCTTAATCGCCTTTAAAATTAACATAATGCAATCGAGTTTGCTAAATCCAGTGTCCCTCTCAGTGACGTCATAATATATGTGTCAACTAGCAAACGTTGAATAACGATATATTGAACAACCCATTTTTCGAAAAAGCACAAGACAACAAGCGCTTAATTTATAGATGTAAATAAATTGAAATAATTATAGAGGTAAATAAATTGAGAATAAATGAAGCAGTTTCAAAGGACCCATATATATACAGCAGTTTCAAAGGACTCATACATATACAGCAGTTTCAAAGGACTCATACATATACAGCAGTTTCAAAGGACTCATACATATGCAGCAGTTTCAAAGGACTCATACATATACTTTCTGACATAATACCAACTAGAAGAGCATTGCACTTGAACTTTGAAGGTTGCATTACAAATCTAGAAACAATGATAGTATTCATGAAAAAGATTGATTCATGCTCTGGACGTGTAATAAATAAAATCGCACCATAAAATAAACGTTTAGGCAATTTACACGAATGCAGTCGCAAAATTTACTTGATCTGTGAAACCTTATGAATAATATGAGGCATAGTCATGTGTAAATAAAAGACGTAAAACGCAAGTTCGTTCACATGGACCTAACCGTTTTTATCAGATATTTCCTTACATCTGATTCTTCCCTCGGAAAATGGGGCTTTAATTGTTTAACTGGGAATTTGGATTTGCCTTAATGCGCGTAAACCAGTAATTATCGGCTAAACCTGGGAAATTGGACCTTTGAGAGCGCGTACCAGTCACCTAAAAGAGGCCACGATACAGATTTGTTTTATAAATAAATATAGATTTTAAATAGCAGTAAAATGTCTAATCTCCTCCAACTACAACTTCCTATATAAACTAAGCTCACATGTGCCTGGAGCATGAACCAATAATGGAAAAAACGTGGTTGACCAACCAAATGATACATATTACAAGTGCCCTTTCAGAAAAACTAAATTTGGTTTACCCATAATGGACGCTTTTTGCTGACGTCAGCAGTTTTTTATGACTTT
>JANTOQ010137930.1:0-15301 GCA_027564595.1 Bythotiara depressa | reverse complement strand
TAGATTTCGCCTGCATCATCAATTTCATTGTCATTACCAACACGAATGTACATAGTTTAAAGGTAATTGTAATCTGCAAAGTAGCTAATTCGTGGTGTGAATGTTTTTAGTTATTAGCAACATATTCAAAAGTTGTAGAACAATTACGAGGCTGAACTGTTTACTCATTACTCGTTACTTTTTACTCGTTACTCGTTACTTTTTACTCGTTACTCGTTACTTTTTACTCTTTACTCGTTACTTTTTACTCTTTACTTGTTACTTTTTACTCGTTATTCGTTACTTTTTACTCATTGCATTTTTTACTCGTTACTTTTTACTCGTTATTCGTTACATTTTACTCATTATTCGTTACTTTTTACTCGTTGCATTTTTTACTCGTTACTTTTTACTCGGTACATTTTTCTATTAATACACATTATATTTTTTTAAATCCAAATATAGACTTGTTAACGCACAAAAAAATCTGTCTTGCTTGAGTATCTAAACATCTTAAATCTTCTTATAAAACCTCTGTAAGTCTTATATTGTGCTATTTTTATATCTAAATATCTAAATAATGTCTAAATAAAAAGCAAGAACATCTACAAAGAAACCTCAAAGAAGCCATTAGTTAAAGTTAAAATAATTTAAAATCGGAACTGGAGTAAGAGGTTCACGAGTGCTCTGCACAAAAAAGAAGAAATTATGTAGACAGGAAGAAGAAATTATGTAGACAGGAACCAACAATAAATGTTATTAATTTATGGACATTTAGTGCTTTAAGCTTAATTCGCGCTTTTGTAATTTTATTCAATTTCTTTTTATGATGGTACAAGGACAACACAAGGGGGAGGTTAGTCAGGTTATGTGACGTATATCCCCAGGATTGCAAATTTCATAAGCTTTCTAAATTTTTCGTCTTATGCACAAGGTGGGCGTGGACATTTTCAAGTGCGCAGCACTTCTTGTTCTTCATTCAAAAATAGTGATCTTGATATAAAATATTCGAATCTTATATTATCGTCCTATTTCGTACTTCATACACTTGTGCTCATTGTGGTGCAGCCATGTGCAATTTGAAGCTTTATTTTATACATTCTGCCTGATTATCCAACGCGTTCTTCGGCCATCGATCAATTTTTAAAAGGTATTTGCACCACATTCCTACCAAGACGATGCCAAAAACTTCCCGGATGCTATACCGTAAAGTCTTGCATCTACTTAATTAGCAAATCTAGTAAAATGTTGGTATAAGAGGAATGTGATAAATATGTTATACTCGTAGACTTCGGAAGGCCTTTTTATTTATTATTATTTTTATTTATTACTTTGTAATCTTTTTTTAATGTTAATGCAGATAAAATGTAAAACAATTTTTCATGCGAAAACACAGTTTTATATTTTTAACGTAAATGTTTTTCAAAAAAGCCATTACAGTAACGAGCAAAAAGCAAGGAGTAAAAAGAAACGAGTAAAAAGTAACGAGTAACGAGTAACGAATAACGAGTAAAATGTAACGAGTAAAAAGTAACGAGCAACGAATAAATAGTTTCGCCTCAACAATTACTACAACTAGTAATAATCACAACACTTATGAATAGCTCACAATTCTAACCGCACCCAACAACCCAATACATTCCCAGTTTATTAATGTTGCTTTTAAATTTGTAGTATAGATTTTCTTTAGATTTTTATCTCCCTGCAGTTTAATATATTATACTGTTTACTTTACTATGAACACACAACCAGAAGTTATTGTTTAATCGCATGTCGAATTGTAAAGAACTTACCTTGCTATCTTCTAACGGTTTTTCTCACCATATATAGGACGTCAGTAATAAAAACAAATTTATTTTCCTCCAGTTAGTTTTGTATATTAAAACACACTCTGTTTTTGTTTTAATAAAGTTTACAGTTATTCACCGAACATTTAGCTTCCATTTTGTTAGCATGCGAAATCTGTTGCACGGTTCAATAATTTTGATATCCATGGTAACCTTTGTTTTTTTCGGCATGTTTGTTCATGCGCACCATGATACACAATGGGTACCTTTGTTCTCTTCTAATAACGATAGGTTGAAAACTTGGACAGGAAACTCAAAATCTTTCTTAAAACGAAAGAAACGACGCAAAATAAAACAGTTATTTAGCGCACTGAATACTCCATCAGAAATCCTCGAGGGTATGTCTTTACGGAGTTGTGGTACAGGAGATATTGGAGTATATGGTCCCGTGACCTACCTACAATATAAAAAAAATTACTTTAGATTATTGTGGTTAGGTGCTTAGCTTCTGTTCCATAAAGTGCCCACGGGATTGAGTGTATGTGAGTGCTGTAGTGTATTGAAAGCCTGGTAGGAACACATGTACCAATCTTGTTTAATGACATCAATTATGTGGTAATCAATACATCCCTATGTCTATGTACTGGAATACTACATTGACCTTTATAACAAAACATCTAAATAGTGACTAATATGGTAAGCAGCAGAAAAAGTAAACTGAAAAAATTTAAGCTGTACATGGTGGATTGCAGAAATATATTTAAGTTACTCCAGCGCCTTTTGCAAATTATTGGTTCAGATATTTTCATCTTTCCAAATTGATGATAATTAAAAAACAATATTTTTGCTTTCAGAGGCAGGTCCTGATTTGTTTGTTTGTTACCGTGCTTGACAATAGTTCTAATACAGGACGTTTATTCCCTGTGATACAATACCACATTCGATATTTATATCTGCCATTACAAAATAAGTTATGACTTTATTGTTGCAAACATTCTTAACAAATGACTGGTTAACATAACCCTATAATGCATAAGCATACCTCCTGGTTATATTAAACTTCCCATTGGACACCTTTATAATTTTATGAGATCTTATCAACTTTTACCAAAGTTATTTACATTATTTCTAATAATTAACCCCCTGGAATAAGCAAAATAGCAAAGAAATGACCAATGACTTGACTCCTTTCCGGGGAGACTATGCATTGAAGGGATAAAAACAATGCAGTAGATGGTATAATTGGGGATTTTCGACGTCTCCGAAATAGACACGTGGTTGCTTATTTTCGGTAATGCCGAGATATACTTCTTGCCTATTATAAGTTCCTGATCGAGTATCTTTGATAATTTTTATAAAGATTCAATTTTATCCAAATTTATTTTTCCATATATTTCCTTTAATTAACCCCCTAGTAAAAGCAAAATAACAATACGTTTGTATTGGAATGATTCGTTTCTGGGTTTCTGGGCACAGAAGAACTTACTGAATATAAGTATCTTTTATGATGATGTATTGAATATGTTCCAATATTCAATAAGTTCTTAAGAGATTATACTAAAAATAATTGTTATTCCTGTTTTTCATTTTTAGTGAAAATTTCTCTTTCCATTTTGTCGCTGGTATTTCCATTTTACCACTGGTATTTCCATTGTACAACTGGTATTTCCATTTGAAACAAAATTCATTCATGATTTTTTCTAACCTGCCCTTAATTATTATGTAGCTGTCTCTTATTTGTACAATCCTATAGAAAATAATTAAAATTTGAGTTAACAACGGACTTGAAGTTGAGTAGAGAATTTTAAGTAACTAGATGAGAGATGAAAATTTGTGAAATTGTTTCACAGGATCTACATGTGAAAATATCTATTCACACAAAGTGTGAAATGCACCTACGTAGCTACGTATTATCTAAAAATAATACATAATAAGTGTTAAGAGATAAAAAAAGTTTAAACTTTTAATTTTATTACAAATCTTAAGTAATTTGTTACTCAGGACGGTTGGTCAAGGAGTGGTACTTCGTTTCCCTCAAAATTAAGATATTCTGGGTTTTGTGGATCTCTGAAATGTACAGCTCAGTGTAACAATGTCACGTCCTGTGGTTTTTGAAGAAAAAATACTGGCAAGCGCTACCAACGAAGTTTCTCGTCAACACCTACGAATGTATATATGTTATATTTATCATTTATATTTTTGAAACTATAAAACTCCATTGTCAAATATTTATATTTTACCAGTTCCTTTAATAGTTTTCTCATTTTTCATTCCTTTATTTGTTGCTACAATCTCGGACTTGATAAATTGCCAAAGGCCAAAATTAGTTTCCACAAAGTTTCCACAAATATAAAGAGAAAAGGAGATAAACATGTTCAGTTTACACTTTCTATTTAACCTTGACTTAAGATCTACAGCCATGCACCTAATATAATGAGACAAAAATAATCAAAAAGTGTTCCACAAGTAATGAAATTGTAGAATGTATATATAGAATCTATTGTTTAAACTTTTTCAGTTTACTTTCCTAGTTTACCAATGACTAGTAAGTAAATCGCTTCTCGGCCTAATGGCTAAGATCCGGTGTAGATTTTTTTTTACACCTCTGATCCAATGGTCATTTTGCTGAGGGCACTTTTATTTTTTTGCTTCGCTTCTAGGTTTAGTGGTCATGACTATGTGTACATTCCACTTTGCACACCTCTGGTCCAATGTCCATTTTGCGGGGGAACATGTTGCGACCTATATTCTGGGAGCTTCATGTTGGTAACAGGCGAACCGGAGAGTTATTTTAGCCTTCTTCGGGAGTTGCACATCGGTTGCACTTCCTTTCCATTAGACTCCCTGTTTGCTCTGCTGCGCAGGATTGCACTTGTCTACGGATTGGAGACCGGGTGTCTCTCCAAAAAAAAAGAAAAAAAAGATTTGGTATCGCGCTTCTCTACCAAAATACCAAGATTTAGTACTTTGACAATGCAGTAACTGTGATTCTACAGTCCGTTTGTAAAGAGCGGGATTGCTTCGCTTGCCTCCAAATGGATCGGAATGGGACGTAGGGAAATCTTGAAATGGCTATTATTTACGATGGAAATACACAGGAAAATGTCACTCTATCGAGTTTCCCGTCTACCCCTATCCCCCATTCTAGTTTATGGACGTTCTACATGAAACATAAGAAATAGGCCTAAAAACAGCAAATATATTGTGCAGGATTGTAGATACCTTGTTACTGAAGTAACCGAGGTTGTTCCGTATGGCCTGACGGTCGAGTCGCCAGTTTACTAATTGGTCTATTTGAAGGTTTTGCGGCGTCATAAAACAAGGAGATAATTGAAATATATAAAAGGTTGGATATTTTTCCGCGAAAAAAACATTGGTATTTGAGAAGAAAAAAACACTACAGAGTCTAGTCTACTAGCATCACAAGATTATGATGACAATGTCTTAATGTTTCCATACCAAGTTTCCAGACCTCACGGGAACTGTAAGCTTAAAGCAAAATTGGAACAGCGATTGAATTGAACGTGAACAGCGGTTGCAAACAAACGACGACGACGACGACGACGACGACGACATAGAGCAGAGTGGAAAACAAAGATCGATGTGCCTTAAGGATGGTTTCCATTGGTGCGCCTTAGCCCGAGCTGGCGGAACGCATGAACTGTCTTTGCTCTTCTGTCATTTTTCTTCGTCCCTTAAAAAGTTGAAAATGCTCAACTTTCTACAAACCCGGACAAGTTTGAAGGAAAAATATGCAGCGCACAAGCAAATTGAGCATGCGCAACAACGTTCTCTCCACCCTACCGCGCGGGCACACTCGGGCACAAACATACTCGGCTTTTAAAGAGCCATCAGTCATCGATCACTTTAAATGGAGAGATAAATTTTACTTCCTTTCTTACGTAGAGAAAATTACTGAATGAATAGACCTTTCCCGAATTTTCATTCTCAATTTCGCACGTGTCATGTCTCACCTTGCGTCCATTCAAATAATATTACTTTTTACGAATGAATACTAGGAGGAAGGACATGTAAAGTGTGAAAGGCTTTGACCGTTATCGTAGTGTAGCCAAAACAACAACAGTTATCGTGTGGCATTGAAATTCTTAGTCTAGGCATATTTTTTGACGAGAATTTGAATCTTAAGTCCGTTTTTTATCAGATTCGGGAAAGGACTTTTCAAAACGATTAGGATGAATCATAGCGTTATGATTTTTTCCCCCTTGCTAACTGTTGAAAAAAATTTCAGTCAGAAATTTCATAATAGCTAAGATTTCCATTGTTATTTAACCTTTCTATAAACAAACCTATCAACAACGTAATCAGACATCTGACATCTGTCTGTACAAAAAGTTGTTGTCTTACACAACACTACATTCCAAAATTAGATCCAACGTTTGTGTACTTTAACCGTTTTGTAACGGCGATGACAAGACGTGGGGACCCGAGGAAGCAGCGCCTATAGAAATTAAATAAAATAAAAATTGGACAGATCGAAGCATGACGGGTATGGCTTGAATACTTTAATACTAAAATTTCAGAGAGAATGACATTCACTTGCTATCGAAAATCTTCCAATAATGTTGGCGTGAAACATTTTATCTTTTTAAGTGGGTCTTAGAGAAATACCTTGCGTCACTATAGGATGACGCTATGCTGATGAAAGGACGTTTTGGAACAATCCGTGTCGTGTTTTGACAGTGTGGCATAACTCAACTGCTTATAGTAGTTATCGTATTGCGATATTAATACATCTCACAAAGTCCAAACATATATTAATATTAATATTTAAAAAAACATTACCCGTTTTGGACAAAACAGATAATATTAGTGTCGACAGCAAGACAATGTGATATTTTGAAGTATGATACGTCATATTGTAGGTTATATGGAGTACTAGTCATGTAAAAGTTTTATTTGCTTAATTGGTTTAATAGTCATCCAATCAAAAGATCACAGAGGGTGTTGGTACGCATAACACATATCCCCAAATCGGGTATATAACCCAAAAACACCCTAACTAGGGGTAAATCGTCTAAAGGTCGATATTAACACTCAAACTGGGAGAATGTCATCCCACGATCCCAGGAACCTGATAGCATTCTATGAAGAAGAAAACAGCCTTAAGTGACTTCTACCGCAATCTTTCGCTACACGATGATAGCTTCCACAGATGCCTTCAATCAGTTGCTAATTGGAGACAGCATGAATTAAAAATCAGACGATAAAAATTGCCATATAATTTATGCTGTATGCCACCTTCGGTATAACTTCAAGTTGTTGGACGAGATAATTTTACTTGTAAATAGGCGTTGAGTTAAAATCGTTGAACCGTGACAATTCACGCTTGGTTGGTTGAGAAACGAAATCTTGCTCAGGGAAAGCGCGTGGAGTTTTTCGTGTTTGTTTAATTAATATTTCTTCTTTTTTTACATCTGTATATAATATAACTAAAGTTATTAAAGTATATTATCTTGGATAAAGTATACTTATTACAAATATATATTTCATAGTACATGAGAATGATGCCTTGATATGAAAAGAAATTTGGGTATAACACTTCATTGCACATATAACAGTTTATAATGCATGGAAGACATCTTGGATTACTTGTTGTTCTACTGGTTTTGTATAATGGTTAGTGTAGGTTGTGTGTTTATAAAATAGTTGTTGAAGTAACAAACATACTCCATACATTGGTAAACCATGTTCATACTTTGGTATACCTCGTAAAGTTTACGTTTATAGCGAGTTTTTACGTGAACCACGTCTATATTGTATTTTGTTTATGTCTGGACCAGTTTACACAGCAATATACCTTTGCTCAGTATAATTGTTTCTAATAACCATTTATTGGATGGGATGAAAAGCTCTATCAACTTTTTTGACCATATAGCTTCAAAATGTCAAGGACGCTTTTTCGTTGTGATATATTAATGGAATCTCTATATCTGTAAATGAGGTTTATAAACGAAGACAGGAAATATATGCATAGTGTATAGTGAAAAGACATTATCTTTTAGTTACCCCGGAACCATTAGATGTAGTAACTGGGAAGTCCGGCGAGCAACAAGTAAAGGAAGCATTAGATCGAGCTGAAAAGGAATCAGAAAGAGCTGCACTTTCAAAGATTGATAAATCGCTAACAGCAAAAGCAAGAGAAGAAACAGAACAGTTCCTATTGACAAATAGAAAAGAGTCTAGTAATGACAAACTACTATTACCTGATCTGAAGGATACTTTAGATAAAAAGGTTGAAGAACTTGCGAGGTTTCATGAGAAACATAAAGAAAAAGAAGAAAAGGTGCAACATGATATGCAAGAGAAAGAACTTGCAAAAATTGTGAGAGGTGATAAAGACATTGCTGCGGACATAGCATCTGCAGAAAATAAAGAAAAGGAAAATGCAGCTTTGGAGGAAGAATCAGACAGAAAAATGACGGATATGGCTAAAAAATTGAATAATTTAGTAGTAAAATTTCAGAAAAAAATGGGTGAGGACTTACTTTCTGACATTTACTACTCTCGCAAATTTTATTTTACTCCAGTCTACCACTATTAGTTTAAATGATGATACAATGATGTGCGTGAAAATAAAGGCAATATAAACCAATCTGTTAAGTAATAGCAACACTAAAACAATAGTATTTTGTTAATAATAACAAAACGGTAATAAACTACATATACATTTCTAGTAAAAATATCTATGGATGAGGTGCTAAACTTACCAAAATATTATTCCATAAAGGTTACCCAGTTGGCATCATGGTCATACGACATTGAAACAACGTTATATCGACGTCTGTAAAGTTTATTCGACGTTGAAAATACGTTGCTTGACTGGGTATGAACGTGCCGAAACAAGACTGTTTCCGTATATATTTTCTGTTTACTGATAACTTAGCTAATGCTTAGGTACTTCCATACTGAAGTCATCGTTTTTGTTCACCACGGTTGGACTAGGAGGTGTGCATCGCTTACCTCGGAATTAAGCCAATTTGTGGCATTGCAACGTTCTGAACTACAAAGATCTTCAATTAAGGACATTTACCTAAGCTTTCCAAGAAACGACAGTATCATACGCGATCTTGAAATGGTTCCCGTCATTACATACCCGATTATGGGTATTGAAATTTAAAACGATAGATGCTAAGCACGAATTTTTGTCGCCGGGATTTTAGTATAAGTTCAAGCTATTCGGAACATTTTACATTTGCTTAATTAGACAAATTATGATTTATATGTGTGCGCCACATGTGGTGCTTGCAATGCAATCTGTCGTACAGTATTGTGGAATGTGCATGATTGTAAAGCTATCAGAGCTGAAAACTTAGAGAATAAAAACAAAAAACATAAATGCATGAAGTGGGACATTTCATCCACAGTCCTGGTCATATTTATTCGGCAAATTGGCCAAAAATATTACTCCACTATTGATTCGACAATGTCCGAAGATATAAAGGGACAAACACGGAAACCTTAGCCATGCATTAAGATGCATGGCAGTGAAGGTACTTTGGTACTACAGTCATACTTGTCTTGTAGAACTTCGTTGAGAAATCACTGGTAGTACATAGGTTTTCCGTCATTAATTCCTGTTTCGGTTTTTGAAACGTAACAAAACACGAATGAGCCCTAAAAGCATATACCAATTAGACTGCAGTTGTTATGAATCAATCACAGATTGTATTGTCCATAATTGTACATAGAACAATTCATAAGCAACTAAAATGCTACAAATTAATGATGTAATCAAAAGACAAGGCGGTATGAAACGATGTCAGATAGTATCTAGAACTTCTGTATAGGAAAATGAATATGATTAATAATTATTTGAAAAAAACACAGTTTTCATTGCTTCTACTTTATGCATCTAGGGCGTCTATCACATCGACCTAGAAATGCTGAAGAATTATTACCACAACGAGCAGATGAGGAGGATATCGAATCGACAGTTAAACACATTCGTGGAAGACCAGTAACTCATTCACCAATTGATCTGTCTGCCTTACGTATGATTGTTTCCTTTTCTCTATTTTTCTATAAAGGTTTATTACATAGATAAGGTGACAGTATCACATCTGAACAGCCATCCTTCTTCATTGTGATTGTTTAAGTTACAAAGTATGCAGGAAGGGAATAATCAATTCTCCAAATAATTTCATTGACTTTGGTCAAAGAATTAGAGAGGTATCTTATAAATGTTTTTTAATGTGAAAAATATCTAATTAAAGACCTAAATCTTGCAGTTTGACAACGGGATGGGTCTCCCTCACCATTTTTAGAGTTATTTGTGTTTATTTGTTCAGTACCAGTTGTTCTTAGTCCAAATATCGCAAAGATTGTGAAATTACTGTTTTAAATAATTGTGGAGTAGGCTTTTCCTATTTCTGAATTACAAACGCCATTTCTAAAATCATAACATTTTTTTGTGCATGTGTTTATAACTAATTCTGCACTTCCTAACTAATATCTCCTCCCTAAACCAGCAACCAGAAACCATGACTACGATGAAACACTACTATCTGCTCCCTAAACCAGCAACAAGAAACCATGACTACGATGAAACACTACTGGGAGATTTTGTACGCTTTTAGATCCATAAACAAATAAAGATGTTTGGTGTCACCAACTTTCAAAATTATAATTTAAATTACAACCGTTTACAGCCAGCGTTTGTAGATAGAGATACAATTACACATCGGACTGCGTTGGACTGTAACAATTTGTGCTTGTAGGTAGATTTAATACTTCAAATCTTGCGAAGAAACATTTTAATATCATTGGGCCAATTTCCACTTTTTCTTTCGAATATGTTACTGAACATACGCAGTGACGTGAAATACTTAATTAATGTCAGAGAGCATGCTCAAATGTTTAGAAAACAAAATTTCTCCCGCGTGAAACGAATTCAATTTAGTTGAATCTTAGTAGGTGTGGAATGTTATCCTCCACATAATAGTTTGAGACCAAATGTCAAAATAACAGAACAATGTTCCACAAGTGATGAGGCGGAGCTCACATACACAAAAAACTAAAACACTCCAGTTAGTGATGTGCTTCCAGGTTTTTTAGTTTTTTCAGGGAAATCCACGTAAAGTTATGACCCTACCAGGTTTCCTATGTTTTGTTATATAATAGTTGCATTATAGAAGATACAAAGAATATGTTTTATGGCATGGATGAATTCGTTTTTTACGGAAGCCGAAAAAGATCGCGAATCGCGGTTATATTTATGGATCATTCCTGTTTATTTTAGGAAATGCTCTGGGGCTGTTGCGTAGTAAAGGCACGTCTAGAAGTATGTAGTGTTCTGTTTCAATAGAAAACTGGTGTATACACACATGCATGCATGCAATGAACATAATAAACAATACATCATACATCACACATCACTCACAACATTATAGGCATTTTTTCCAATTCGTATGAATACAATAGCTATAAACATACTAATATTAGTTTTAGCAGCCCGTTTCATTTAGTGATGAATATAACATTCGTTATTTCGAACATGTTTTGTTATTGCCACGGTCACATGCAGTATGTCGCAGGATATAAGCTCCCCATATCTTTGGCCCACTACATTACATATAATATATAATATAATATATTATTAGAAAATTAACTTTCTCCACAATTTCTACGATTATGATTTGTGATGTTTGACACTAACTTCTCCAACATGACCGAATTTTACTAACACCGGTACCATTGTGCAAGAGTTGATGAAGTTAGGAAATTAAAGATTTGTTCGAAATAACGAAAGTTCTGTTCGGAATAATAAAAGGTTCCAAATAAAAAGCTGTCAAAATCATTTATGTTGACTATATAACTTTAAAAATAAAGAAAATCTCTATGTATCTTACTTATATATCAGATGTCGATGACACTAACGTGAAAACTTCGTACAAAGAAGATACAAAACTAGAAGATCGCCTAGCTATGGAAGCTGAAGAAGAGAAAAAGTTTTCAAATGGAGATACATATGGTGATGATGATGAATCACAAGGGAAAGGTTCAAGTAATTCCAATCCCACTACAGGTTCTATATCTTCACTCACCCCTAAAGAACAAGCTTCACAAGAAATGCAGGTATTTTTTACTTATGACTCAGTCATATTTATTAGTTCATATTTATATATTTACGTTCACTGGATTTATCATGTATTATTGATTACAGCTCTTGAGCTTTCATAACAAAGTCAAATATTTGTATTAGTGATTACTGGGGAGAACGTGTTTGAAAGTGTGGAGAAGGTTGTTTATTTTAACTGTGAAACAAAGTATAGAATATATGTTATATACAATAAATAAATTTATTTCCTACATCCAGAACTGACGAATTTAGCTAAGGACACTTCTAAAGTACGAAAAAGATATGAATAGGTTGATAGATAGGCAGCGAAGTAGTCAACAGGATGTTACAACTACAACTTAAATGGTCATACAAAGTTGCTGTAATCGACAAGTGACATGCTCTAGGACGTTCAGAATGTCGATTACACGTTTTCCTATAGAATTCCTTAACCCTTTAACGCATAAGCATACTTCCTGGTTATATTAAACATCCCATTGGAAATTATTGAGGGACTAGGGATCTTATCAGATTGTACTAAGTTTATTTAACATTATATTTTCAATAATAAACCATTGGAAAAAGCAAAATAGCAAAGAAATGAACAATGATTTGATTCCTTTCCATGATATGCCCACTGGGTATTTTTTATTTTTTAAAGAACTCACGATTAAATTACCCAAATAAGCTGAAATTCACAAGTCTGCCGCAAACTATATAAGAAAGAGATTTATGAAAAAAAAAGAAGTTACATTTTTGCCAGCAGGCGCCTGACCACACCCACATTTTTGAACTGGTATATGCAATGTAATTTTTAATTTTACGTTTTATTTCATGTGCATACATTCTTATACCCATAACAACATATTTTTATTCATTTTTGGTCTTTTTGTCCATTATTATTGCAAGTGATATCATGAAAATCAAACAAGTGGAAACTAAGTTATTGAAATTTTCATAATGACCTATTGTTCTATTGCTCTAAAACAATAAAGAGACAAAAGGCCATTGCCGTTTCAATTTATTTTTCATAATTTAATAAGGTCTTTCTGGAAACTTTATTTGTACAAACGTTGGTGAAAATCGGTCAAGTAGACAATAAGTTATTGCAATTTCAATAATTTTCTATTGTTCTAAAACAATAGAAGGACAAAGTGTATTTACTTGGAATTTATTTTAAATTTTTTAATCAGGTCTGCTCGTGTTTATAACATGTACATAGTTTCAAGACGTTCGAGTGAATAGAAACATAATTATTGTATGCCGTTTTAGAAATACCTATATTTATATTGTTTTAAACCAATACAAAGACAATAGATCATTGTTTCGAACTTTATTTTGGATTTTTGTAATTGTCTTTGTTCGTGTAACATTTGTGGAAAGTTTCATTCAAATTTATCTACTACAAAAGATTTTAAGGCAAATCGTTTGTCACAGATTTAAAAAAAAAGTTTTTCTTCTTGTAGATATTTCCGATTAAAGTTCACTCTCAAAAAACGTCGTTTTTACACGCAATTTTCGTAAAAAAACGTGCCGCTCTCTCCATTGAAGAGGTTTTTTAAAAAACTGAGGAAAGATATTATAGAACCGACTGTGCTCTTTTCAATGGTTTTAACTTAAAAATTCTACGACGAAGGGTTATCAAAGGTTACTACAAAAACTACATCACATTTTGCTAAAAAATGCTTCGGAGAAAACCAGTTTAAAGTTTTTATTAGTCAATCAAAACATTTAAGAAAGAAATGTAAAATCCGCCCAAAAGCCGAACATTATTTTGCCAACCCTTAACATATATATATTTTTGAAAAGAAAACTTTCTGTTCTACTTAATGGTATAAATTTCATTGTCTTACTATTGTCATCCTATTGTTTCAATTTGGATAACAAAAGTATCATAATTGAAATCAGCACAAAATTTCCAACAAAATGATATATAATATGACATACTTTAAACAAATTGTGTTTTTTTGCAACATTGTGATGTTACCACCTGTTAAACATGTTAAAGTAAACACGTGCATGATTTTTTATCAGCTAAACTCCATGCATATGGCTTCGATTATGAATCGGTAACACTAATAAACAGCTACCTGACTGGCAGAAAATTTAGCACAATAATTAATTATTAGTACAGTGAATGGATAGAACTATTTTTAGGAGTTCCGCAAGGCTCAATACTGGGACCACTTCTTTTCAACATATATCTATGTGATTTATTTCTCTTTATTGACGAAACAAACGTAACTAGTTACGCTGATGATACAACACCATATGCATGCGAGATCTCAGTTTCTGATGTTATCAAAAAACTTGAAGATAATTCAAAAATTATTTTTCAATGGTTTTCTAACAATTTCTTGAAAGCAAACCCAAATAAAATCACATGTTTTAATAACTATCAATAAAGATATTGCAATCCACGTTAATAAATTACCAATTTTAAACAGTCAATCTGTAAAATTACTAGGTATTGAGGTTATTCTGTGATAAACATTTAAACAACATTTGTAAAAAGGTGGCCCAAAAGATAAATGCACTGGCAACTGTATCTGCTTTTATGTCCAAAGAAAAATTAAGAGTATTGATGAAAGCTTTCATAACATCTCAGTTTAGCTATTGCCCTCTAGTGTGGATGTTACATAGTAGACATCTCAATAACAAAATTAATCGACTGCATGAAAGAACATTACGTTTCTGTACAAAGATTATACAGCATCTTTTGAAGAGTTGCTTGAAGTAGATAAATCAGTAACTGTTCATGTTAAAAACCTTTAAATACTAGCAACAGAAATGTATAAATGCACGGAAGGATTAACACCAGAATTAATGAACGAAATTGTTAAAATGCGAGAAACACCATATGAGTTTCAGAGTAAGCAAGTATTCTGCACCGAAAATGTACCTTATCAGCTCTAGGACCTAAAATTTGGACATTATTGCCTAATGACATAAAAACCTCACAAAACTAAGTCGAATTTAAAAAATAATTAAAAACTGGAAGACTCAAAACTGTCCATGCAGGTTGTGCAAAACATATATCAACAATCTTGGATATATGTATACACATATATATATTGCTAACCATCTTTATATAGTAGTATTTCATTTTGTCAGACATGTTATTTTATTTTTAATTTTAATTTGATGGTAAATTTGTTATTATTTATGGTGCTTTTAAGCAAGTTGGTTTTAATTAATTTGATACTATGTAATGTTATCAATTATAAATAAATTTAAAATAAATAAAAATGTCCCTAATAAGAATCCGTAATAACCCCAACATACATGTACGCATGTTTTAACGAACTAGTAAAAAGTTATCGGTCTGAAGATGTAAATATTATTTCATACCATAAAGAGTGTATAATTCTGGTTGAATTTGTATTAAGGTAGCAGAGTACCCTAATTAGTACCACATTTACTGTATGATATTTAATTAAATACAATTTAAATCCAA
>JANTOQ010137596.1:0-25321 GCA_027564595.1 Bythotiara depressa | reverse complement strand
TCTATCTATCTATCTATCTATCTATCTATCTATCTATCTATCTATCTATCTATCTATCTATCTATCTATATATATATGTATATACCTGGAATATGTTGACGGTCTTTAATGAACAACCGAGGATATTGACCATGCTTAAAGTAGACTGCGTTCTATCCCACTGACGCACTCCCTGGCATTCGTCGGCTAGATAGAACATAGGATGGAGTCAAATGTTATTCTTAAAATCCCTCTCGAGTTACGTGTAAGTTCAGGTTTGCATTTCGACTCTTCAGCGATTCACCCTGAGTATATATTATCCGAAACTAGCCAACATTATCACCAGAACGGTAGTCCGTTATATAGGTGCAGCTTAGATGCAGAAAAGGCCTTTGATTCATGTCACAGGAAAGACACCCTCTCGTGAAACCTTTGTTCGTGTTGACGGTCAGAGATTACATCCACAAAAGTCATTAACAAAGAAGATCTCCACCGGAAAATCAATACAAGAATTTCAAACGGCGCTCTAGATTAACTGACATATCATTCTGCTAAACCTATCACTGATTCTATTTGTTTGAGTACCACCTTTGCACTTTATCGAGCAGTAATAGCACCTTAGCTGTGCTAGAACTGTGCAGTCTGTCTGAAACTTGACAAAATCATGGAATCTCTAAGATGTATCAAATAACTATTTAACCTGTCGAAATACAGCACGAATCTTCTGCACCCAGGTGCTGGAGTAATTAAATCAAAGAAAATTTTCATTCTTCATGAAACGTTTCCGAATGAAACGTAGCACTCAGTAATATTAATTAGCAGCAATAACAAAACATCTTAAATGATATTTTTCGAATTCGCAGACAACAAAATATACTCGTCTGAATAAACGAGCAAAATATCTAAGAACATATTTTCTATCCTTAGAAAAGTCATTTCTTTTATGAAAATATACATCATTTCTAATATCACATGCAACTCCCCCTCCATGTCTATTTCTATCTGCTCGTATTATATTATAACCATCAATAATAATTTCCCCATCCAGGACCGTGTTATCGAATTTAGATTCGATAAGGCCTAATATGTCTGGTTTTAATTTGTGAGCAATCAAACAAAGTTCATTAATTTTAGGCAAAAGGCTATTAATATAGAGGTGAACAAAATGTATACCTTTCTCTTTAAACATATCAAAATTCAATTTCTTCATCATCACAGATACTAGTTAATCTCTTCAATGTTTTCAAGAAAAAAAGGAAGATTTGTCAACGCATCACATTTTAGACTAATGTACTGATGTTGAGTTTCGTTATTTTTAAACTTAACATACTCAGAGTTGTTTATATTCACACGTTTTTTGTATGTCCAAAGTTGACAATTATAACAGAGAAGTACTATAGAAGTGTCTATCTCCGGACAATAACAAAAAGCAATGGAAAAAAGATTGTTGTGTTTATACCTTAGTTTTGTTAGAGCATACATTTGTAGATTTTCTTGCAATATACTACGTTGCGTATTACCAAATTTGTGCGAGTTATGCAGAGAAACAATACCAAGTTTGAAAAGTATGGCTCACTTTGTCCTTTATCATGAGAAGTTATTATAAAGAAGGTTATAAGTAACTTTATAACAGTAAATTGTAAAGTAAATTTTCTTTCCCTATACCGCCAAGAGTGTTGAGCAATTTTTGTTTATGTGGAATAGTTGACAGTTTTAATAATTTTATATTATACCTAGTACTGTAAATTGTATATTTATAGCAAATTAAAACTGATGAAATAAATTTATATTTAAAAATTATAGACATGTAGGATGTAGTTGCAAGACCATTGAGTTAGACAAAAGGCTGTAATTCCCTGCCACGCTAATATTGTCTAAAGTAAATGTAAATAAAATAAAATTATACATATATATTTGTATTAGAAGAATGTATAATCAATATATAATCATCCGTATAATAAAACTGATTAAAATAATTTATTTTATAAATATGGATTTAATGTAAAAACAGAAAGGTAAAAAACAAATAAAATAGCATGTTATATTGTGATGTTGGCGGTGATGGTGTATTACAAACAAGTTTACTGATACTAACATGAGAACTATCATTTTACAAACAGATGACACATGTTTAACAGCATGAGATGATGTAACAGGACCTGCAACAGTAGAAGAGGTCGATGGACGATATATAGGACTATGTAGAGGACTTGAAACACAGCAAGGAACACTATTAGAGACAAAACAAGTAACTGAAAAGACACAATATGAGGAACACGAGAAACAAAAAGATGAGGTACAGCATGAGACACACGACAAGAGAAAGTACATATGGTAGGAGGTAGGACAAGACAAGGGAGATCAGTAGAAAGGGGACTAGAAACAACACAAGCAACAACAGGTTGAGAAACATGGCATGGAGCACTTTGGGTAACAGTACGAGGAACTGAGCGATTAACTGGAAACATAATAGGACCAGAAACAGAACGAGAAACAGGACATAAAACAGGCCAAGCTACAGAATGGGACATATAATAATGGTTTGACGTAGTGTTATCCATAACATGAGAATGCATAATCTTTATCGATTTTGCAAACTTGTTATTACCATGTTCATTTAAATTTAAGTTATCAGAATAAAACAATTTTGGCTTCAGTCTCCCATCCTCCAGTGTCCAGTCATTATCATTATCTTGTTCCGTGAAATATAAATCTTTGAAATTATGCTGACACAGATGTTTTATATTTTTATTTGTCTCAATTATCCTATCTCGCCTGTAGGACCAATCATAATCGCGAGGTAGTGGTCCTGAAAATAATTTTGCTCCCACTTTGATATTCCTAGAATTTTATACCTACTGATTTTACACCACTTTCAATGTTATTCTATGTTATTCCTTCCACAGTGTAGAACAATATATTTCACAGTGCCTGGAAGGCACATGTTTTTTTCACGCCATAAAACGTGTTGGTGCGATCTGCGCCAATACCAAATTCAACACTTTTAAAGGCTTGAAGTATTTGTTCCAAACACTTGGATAGCCTGTCAATCCAGCACGTATAGAACCACCGCTAAGTATGGTATTAGTTCGCGAGTATTTCGCCAATTTAACATGTTTTTTTGTGGATATTCAACCATCCAACCTTGTTATTATTATTATTATTATTATATTATTAATATTTATGCAGGATAAAAATCGTCAACGAAATATTTACACTGGTATCAATGATATCCCTGTGTTAAAAACTAAAATATAAAATATCAACCTTGTTTCCAGGTTCTTAAGAAAGAGATAAAAGACCATGGAAACAAAGTCGATGGAATACGTATATATATATTATAACTTAAAAAATCATTATCATACTAAAATGTCATACAAGTACATATGTATATTTTATGTATTTGCATGAGATCCTGGCATGAAGCTGCGAGATAAAGTAGATCTGTTGTCCTGTGAATGTTATGAAGCTACTAAGTACACCACTAAAATGCAGACTAAATGGTCATAGTAAAGCTTAAAGGAAAAAGATAAAGAATGTAGGTGGTGGTGCTATGGAGCATCACTCAAACATATGAGAATTAAACCTTATATGTGGGCTCCATCAACTCGATTGAAAAATCTTTTCGTCCATATAAATGAATACGAAACTTTAAAAGAAAATCACATTGTAATTCTACCCCCGTGATACAGTAGTTGAGAAATTAAATTAAATGTAAAGGATTGTTGATATTTGATGTTGATACACGTACATTAGGTAAACATTTATTTATATTAATTACTGAATAACAAAAGTCTAGAATGTTGCTATATTATGTGAATGTTTTCCGCATGTTTCATATTGAGTGCTATATAGGGGAAAAAATTACTTTCAATGCGTAATTATTTTGAACAATGACCGAACGTAGAAAAAACTTTTAACACTCGCTATATATAAAACGTACAGTTGGTGGGGAACTCTAGATTTTTAAAAAGATTTGGCTGCTTTTGGAAGTTTTGCGACTCAAAAATATTCCACTCGGAGGTCAATTTTGACACTCGGTTGGGTTACACGAAACAAAAAAGTTTTTCAGGTTGGCCCCACATACATTTTGCTGGCTAACATATAAATCACAAAAACGTTTTGGTGACCAACGTGCAAGTTGCTGTAAAAACACTGAGCAAACACACAGTTCGTACTCATGCTTTTCAACGATTTTAAAGTCGCAAATTCAAAGCTTCCATATTTAGCTGTAGGAACTAGGTTGTATAAAGTCGAATGAGCGAGACAACGATTTGGCTTCAATAACCATATAAAACGAGCAATAATGATAAGGTGAGTAGCGACCTAGCGGTCTACTTTTGAAGAACTGGTAGTAGAATTGAACTTTATTAAAAATAAAATATTTTTTGATAAGACTCAGATATTGTCAATAATAAAATAAGACGCAATGTTAGCAAAGAAAGAAAAACAATCAATCAAGTCAACAATCACCAAATAAATAGCACCCATATCTGTACGTAAAATTGTGTTCTTCAGTATTTCAGAAAGAAGGAGCGCTTATTAATTGTATTCCAAAATGATTCGGATGTTCTCTCTTTTGTTGTTCTATATTTAAAGGTGGTAACAGAATAGAGGACAGTAAAATCTGTCCAGCTGTAATGATAAATTTGTCCAGATGACAGGGGTTAAAGGTAAGAGGTTTGGCTCTCTCAAGATTGGAATGCGAAGATCCCAATCTCCCGTGTTGCAAGGGGAAAACAGCCATTACATCAACAGGAAAAGTGGGATCAATGCTCAAGGATAGATGACATTCAACGTATACTTGTAAGGGATCACAACGAAAAACGAAGGTATCTTCATTTCACCAATGAGTGCTATATACAAAAGTAATTCTGGACACATAAGTACCTCAAACCTTTCTGGCTCTTCCACACAAACCAAGGCGGTGGGAGTACTGGTGTCAGACCTATCCCAACTTTGTATTTGAAGGGATATTTGACGGGTAATTTTAGCCTTTTTTAAAAATAACTTACATATCAATGACGTATATTTTAAGAGTAACTCTCATAAAAAATATAGCATTCCATTATATGTGTTAACCAAGTGATGGTAAGAACCAGGTAACTTCTGATCAGCTTCAGTGTAATTTTTCATCAATACAATTTTGTTTCCTTTATTACTAAAACTGTGCGAAGACCATGCTTTCTACAATACGCTATCGCAATCGTAACATTCACGTAAGTACGACGATGCTTTCTAGAAAGCATGAAATTATTCTTATTTTATTCATACAATGTTGGAACATTATTTTGTTTTTTATACTTATTCTGCTATTGGCACCTTCATAGTTAGAATGGGGGTGAAGAGGAACTCTCATAAAAATCTCAGCAAAATATTACTATAAAACATAATATTGATAGAGCATATTTACTGTTGCTAGGTTCTAAGGTTTGTTGCTATGTTTTCTGGTTATTTTCTTCAGCCATATATATACACACTTTTATTTCCGTTGGTTCATGTGTATTTTTAGGTAACATAGATTTTCCAAAATTACTTGGCTCCAAGAATTATAGGTTACTGCTTGTTTAACAAAAGTAAATAAACAAAGGAAATTGTTCTAATTGTTTCTTTCGGACAGCTTTTAAAAATCCTATTTGAAAAAGAAGAACGACGTTACTGATGTATCAGGAAATCAGAAACGTTTGACTGAGTGACCTGATTAATAATATTTTACTGTAACTGTGGAGGCTTTCGCATCACTTATGCAATACTAATTTTGGCCAATTTGATACACTTAATTATACTCTGGGTTGTAGGAGCTAATCTATTATTATGGCACTCAGAAGGAGTGTACAGCGCGGGAAGAGGAAGAAATGCTATGGCATACCGTGAATCCGTTTTCTCCGATTTCTAAGAAATCTAAACTAGTCAACTGTTGCGTCCAGCGATTTTTTCCACAAAATCATGGCAGAAAAGAGACAAGCGTAACTACAGACTATTTTAGCTCGTAATGATTTAATAATAGTTGAAAGCTAACAACATCGGAAAAGAAGGAAAAATCGACGTTTTTAAGAAAGAAAGGGGGGGGGGGTAAATAAAACAACTCACAAGGTCATACTAGCCCAGTAAAATAACCCTTCTTTTTGCCCATTTCCATCCTTAGAATTCATTCCTTTAATTTAAAATTAGAAATATGGATCCGTAGTGTAGTGGTTAATGCTCTCGCCTTTGACGTGAACGACCCGGATTTGATTCCCGGCTGGAGCAAAAACGTATATTTTGTATAGAGGTTTACGGATGTTGGGCAATGTTTCCACGTGGAGGGACCTACTGTTCTCTCGGGACCACGCCACCTATATGTTATATGTTGTGTGCGCCACTAGTCTGACAATGTACATTGCGCGACCTGTCCTTGTGACTTGAGCAAACAGTTTATACCTGATCTAGGTTATTTGTAATTTTAAAATATTATATAACTTAGTTTTTATTGTGGTCGAACTTTATTTGCTACTTAAAGCAATTGTATTTTTTATTCGACGTTTAAATAAATAAATATGATTTATGATATGACATTCAACCTAATGCATAAGGAATTTTACCATCTTACCGCTATTGGACGGCGGAGAAAACGTTTTCCTCCGCCGTCTTCCATATCAGAAAGAGAAAAAACTCTGGGACGAGGATGTAGCGCATTTACACATTTAATTCCAGTCAGCCATTCATACAAGAATGTAGCTCTACTGTAGTTCAGTATTCTTACACAAAAATCTCGTATGAAATAATAAACTCATAACAAAATACAGTAGAACTCGTGCAATTCGAAATGCCAGGGCAGCAAGAAAATTGTTTGAATTACATGATTTTTGAATTCTATAGGATACATCGTAAAATCTGATGACTTTTGTTTGCTATATTTTGTTATAGGCTACACAGAAAATCACTATCTTCTAAGAACCAAGGAACAACTAATAACATGTCATTGATGTAACAAACGCAGAGTTTAAGTATGTAACCTTCAATAACCCTGTTCTCAAAATCCTCCATGACGAAGAATATATATGGAAAAGAAACTTTATTACCTATAGTTGTTCCTTGGTTCTTAACCTATAGCTGTTCTTTGATTTTAACCTACAGTCGTTCCTTGATTCTTCAAAGACAGCGCGAAGAAATCAAGTTCTTCAAAAAGCTCAAAGTTCCATACATCTATTTTTTAATGTAACAAATTTGTAACAAAAAGAATTTAAGTTATTATGATTATTTTTCTGTGTAGCCTATAACAAAATATAACAAACAAAAAGCAGCCTTTTCCACGATGAATCCAAGAGGAAGCGTATTATTCCATTCAACCAAATATCGAATTTGTGCATAAATATTCTCGTGACTGTATTAAATTTTTAGATGTTTAGTTATTAAAGCGGGAAATACTTTAAGATTTAAGTTGGAGGAGGACTAGCCATTTCAAATTTTCGTGCGCCGTAATTTCTCCCCTCTCTCTACAAACGTGCATATAATATACGGATACTAGGCGACAATTTAATCAAAATGAGTTCCACAACTAATGAAATAGCGTGTATGTATATAAAGAAGCTCTTAGTTAAACTTTTTCAGTTTACTTTTACAAATTGACAGTTGACTTATGACTTAAGACTTGGAACTGAAGCAAACGTGATCCTAGAGCACAAATGCAAGGTAGGGGATGCCTCGCTTGCCTCAGAATGAGACATAGTGGGACTTTGAGAGGTCTTGAAATGGAAAAATCAATGAGTTAAGAACACTCTCCGTTGTTTCTGACTGACATCCACTGGTAAGAGTAACTCGACCGAGTTTCCCGTTTACACATATCCCCTATATTCTGGTTTTATGGACGCTCTGTCGGATAGGGTGGGAACATAGAAAGGGCCTGAAACCGCAAAAATCTCAAATATTTTGTGTAGGCTTGTAAGTATCTTTATTTTTTAATAATCTATACCAGCAAACCGTATTTACTGTATAACATATTTCAGGTAGGAATAGAAAAACTAGCTTATATTAGCATGTACCCCGACACTGATGTGGTAGTGAGTAGTAGTAGTGGTAGTGAGGTTGCGAGTTAGAGTCCTATCCACAGCACCGGGAAGAGGACGACCTCTTCAAAAAATCCTTAGGTCATGTTTAGATGTTTTTGTGCGCCATAAATGATGCCTGTAATGCAATATGCGAACGTGCTCCTGTGGAGCAGCATTGTGAAATGTGCATGTTTGTAAAGCTCTCTGAGTTGAAAGCTTAGGGGAAAACCGTAAGCTAAATTTTGTTCTTCTAAGTTTTCAGCTCTGAGAACGTTACAAATACTAACACTTCACAGGATCGCACTACATGAGCACATATGCATATTGCATTACAGGCATCACTTGTGGTGCGCAGAAAAATATAAACATGAGCTGCGGACTTTGCGACGAGATCGTCCTCCGCATTTTGCTGTGCCAGGACTCGAACTTGTAAGCTCTGGATTGTGAGTTCCAGTCACTTCTGTTACGCCACACAAGTCTGGCTCGAAAAGGACATCCACCTGCACTAATATACACTGTCCCGTTGGGAGATAAACACAGGAACGGACTGGTTTAAAAGGAACCGGAGAAACGATGGATATAACGATATGAATCTGTAATCTACCTACTTAGAGCATAAAGGCCGTTATCCACTTAAGCAATTTTGGTCATAGGGATGCTGCAACCAATTTTATTTACAATGCTGCCATCACATTAACATCTTTAATGGACACGAATCAGCCCCACCTGTGGAAAACAATTTTAGTTCAGAGTTGTCTGGTTGGGCGGAAATTTCTGCAACTTCACTTGCTTTTATTCCAATCAGAACTTCGATCGCATGACTCTTGCTAGTGATTTCAGTTCGTAAAAATTCGTAAACAAATAGGACCCACCTTTGATACTTTTGTTCCACTTTTAATTTTTCCATTACTAGTTTCTTACCCCCAGATGATGACGTTGGTTCGATTTTAAGCCTCTCTCATGTTCCCTCCCTATATGGTAGAACTAGAATGGGGATATGCGTTGACAGAAACTCCGTAGAGTCACACTTGCCAGTGTTATTTTTTCAGAAACAACGGATATTGTTTTTAATTCATTGATTTTTCATTTCAAGACATCTCAAAGTCCCATCCTCCCTTTGCAAACTATGCTGTAGGATCTCGGTTGCTTCAAAGATTAAGAAGTCGTAAATCAACAGTCAATCTGAAAAAGTAAACTGAAATAGTTTACCTAAGTGATTATTTATGTACATAGACGCTATTTCATTAGTTGTGGAACTTATTTGGATTAATTTGGCGCCTTGTTTCAGTATATTAAGTGAATGATTGTAGATACAACTTCTGCCTATTACAGACATGTTATTGAAAACCTTCATAACTTCACAAGGAACCATGGGCTTTACCAATCTTTATTAATTTTCTTTTCCCTAACCTCCACTAATTAACCCCCGAAATAAAGAGCAGATAAATTAGTAATTAACACACTTCTCGAATTCCACTAAATATTTATGTTGGTTTTTATGAAAAACTGATCGCAGATTCGTGTTTCTCGTCCAAAAATATGCCGATGTGGAAAAAAAAGTCAGATTCCTCCGGTAAATAACGATTGTTTTGACTACGCCACATTCACAGTCAAAACCTACTTACATTCGATTTTGTCATGTTTCGCCTCGTTCTGATGCAAAACCTTATTTTTCAATATATAAAAGGTTATGTACTTGCTGTATGGTTCTGAAATATTCAGATAAGATATATTTTGTGATTAGGAATCTGAATTTGTTATGAAAAATGGCTGGCGAGAGTGAATACATACGAAAGTTAGATGCAAGAACAAAGCGCAGATATCTACAAAAAATCAGTCTTATTGAAGACTATGATCCTTATTCGAAAAAGAAGGCTGATATGTCTTCAACATTTTTTTATTTCCCCCTGTAACGTATCCAGTTATCGTAAACTACTTTTTATTTGCACTAAGCCCTCTCACGCGAGAGGAGCTAAAGGCTTACAGAAGTCTTGATTCATACAAGCAGTTTGTGACTGGTTGAGTGAAGGATATTTTTGTGAAGCTATTTTGCAATGGTAGTAGAATATATGTCATTGTTCAAGTGAGTTACTAGCTGGCTATGTTTTTTAATAAGTTGCTGTGAGATAGATATAGCCTAGCTAGCTCCTCTATTTATCTATTACTAGTTACTTGGGACAACTTTAAATTAACTTTTCTTACTTTTGTTTACTTAAGGTTAAACATTCTCAAAGACTACGCGACACAACGTTATATTTATGGGTCATACTAGAGAAAACAGGAAGCATCCTAGCAGTACACTGTAACTGCATGGATGGCTGGGAGAAAGCTGTTCCCATGTTGGAACAATTTTATTTTATGTAGAAGTTGCTGTTCCTCTACGTGAATCAAGAACATGCAAAGTAGAAAAGGTATACTGGTTGCTACCTAGTGACCAAGGACAATGAGGTGGAAAATATTACGTATTTCCTAGCAAAAATGACTGCCAGGTAATAATATACTAGACAAACTGTTATAAATGTACTATTTAAAAAGACCATTGAATTATGTGAAATCTATGTTTCACTTTTGAGCCTTAATACGTTCTTATAAACATTGTTCTTATAAGAAAACGTGTATTCTAATTAGGTGTTCTATGAACACGACATTTCCATGTTTACGGGTGTATAGAAATAATATTTTTTGTGATCAACCAAACACATTTCCACAATTTGCGCATAGAACTCGTTTTTAATTTTGACTCACTATAATATTACTCAAATGGCACAACTTAATCACACAAATTTGATAATGCACTACAAAAAGTGACAACTTTGTCGATAGTGATATACTCTCTATCTTTAGTCATAAGGTAATCAAGTGGTAATATACTCTGCAGTATTTTATATTTATTTCTCAGCAATCCTACAACTCTCTCTCCACATGAATACGTACAGATGGAAATCTTCTGGTAGACTCGACTTGCATTCCTTATAATTGTTTTTCCTTTCGAAAATGCTGGTATTTTACCTCAGTACAGTAGACTGCAGCACTTTCCATTATGTCAAAGCCCTATCAGCAAGTACAAAATCTCACTTTTAAGTGTTTGTCGCTTACACGTCCAACGCAGGTTTTTGATACAAATGGTATGGCACCTTGAGGGCTTTTGCCAATTAAAAACTTAATATTGTTGTGGTGTTTAAATTGAGACCAATTTGTTGGTTTATTTATAAACACTTCGAAACAATCAACAATCACAGCAACTTTTGTTTTAAATTACTGTCGAAATGATAGTTGTGTTGTTGCTATCAATGCATCGGTGTTCCCAATGGATACGTGTTCTCATTCGTTCAAACATAATCTCTATCTACTTCACGAAAATACTGGAAGCTGTTGACTTGGAAACATTAAATCTGTATGCTAAGTAAGTCACGGTTAATTTCCACCTTAACTGCATCAATGTCATAACTAGCTCTTGAAAATGAGTCAAACAGAATTTGGACTACTTTGTACTGCAGCTTTCAAAAAGTTTAGTACAGTAAATAACAACTTTAGTTTGGGTAGATCAGTGTAAAATAGCACCATTTTATCATTTCCGCGAAAGCAATTCAAAGTCCCAACCTTGTGTAGGGAAATGCTTCTCGTAGGCCATATAACTCTTTGTTTACTTGGGCCAGTTCAATTTCCATTGCTTTAATATTTCCAGCAGCGATAGTGTTTGTGATTGTTGGTCCTGGTTAAACATTACTTCTTTTGAACTGGGTGGGAAAAAGTATCCTCTTCTAGACTTGCTATGTCTGCTATCTCAAAGTCGGTAAACAATGTAGAATTTGGTTCAGATCTTGCTACTAGAGATTCTGTAGATAATGCCACAAGGCTTTTAGCAGCAACAAGCTTACAATTCTTTCAGTGTCTTTCCATTGGTCGTGAATGTCTCTTTTTAACAACCGATAATTTTAGTTTGACCTTATCGTGCTCTAGCTTCAATGATGGGATTCACAATCTGGATCCGTAATGCAGAATAAGGTAGCGTGTTTACATAAAATTGTAATTGCTGGAAGAACAATAATAAGGTGTAATAATAAAATAATAATAATATAATAACACCTAGCAAACAGTAGTAGCTAACCACTATTTAAAACATTTAGCTTTTACGATTTACAAGCTAAAGACTATTCTTTAATTCTATTTATAAATTCTAGTGGAGACTCACACCTCCAGAGAATCTACTTAATCTGCCCACGCACGAAACAACAAGGATTAAGAAATTCACCAAAATAATAACAACAGAAACTTATCAGGTATAAAATTGAAAAACACACGAATATTAATCTTGAAATAAAAATAATCTTGATTGATGTCTATCCTACTAATTACACTCAAGTTATTTTTCTCTACTTAATTTGGAAATTTTTCTAACATCTTTACCATCTTCACAATCAAGTTTAATTTCTTTGATTGTCTGCCCTAAGGTATGTTGTAAGTTTATGTATAAAAAATATGGGAAAAGGAACAATATTTACTCAATAAGTGAGGATCGTTTCTGTGGAACAATTTCTTAGGTGAAAGTTATAAAACAGCATATTCGCTTCCATTTTTGAAACAAAACGTCAAAGCAACATTGTTACATAGCAACGACAAACTAATAGTGTACAGTTGTATCCCAGAAGAAGCATGAGTATATAAACAGCTTCGAAGATGAAGAATAAACATACATTACTTTTCCCTTTGAATCGATTGAAAGAATCGCATTGATATATAACCAACGGTTTTATACCTTTTTTGCGTAGAGTAAATCCAATGGGATATATAAGAATAAATTTATACTAAAATGGAAATTCTTATTAACATTATGTTCTCTAGATAAAAGAAACAACACATTTCCCACATACAGTAACAAAATATATTAAATCATTGATTAAAACAGGATGATGATGTGAAAATCCTATTGTTTTCAAGCTAATCATGTTTGTACAGTTTTACACTGTTCGAGAGTAAAGTAAAGAAAAACGTTGTTATTAAACACGCCTGCAAGTAACTGAAAGTTTGTGTGAATTGCAAGTCAATATAATTCTTTGTTTCTTTTGACCACTCTGTATAAAACAATGTCGATCAAGATTAAAATATTGAAGAAACACCTTAACTCATCAAGCTCTCCACGCATAGATGCGGCCTGAGAACGCATGCATGGTCCGTTCAGTTTAGAAAGCTCTAAAAAGTTTTTTCATTTTCTTTGTATGATTTCCCCATGAGGTAGAATGAATAATTGAAAGAATAACACGTGTAATTCCTGGTAAAGATGGTGTAGTCAGAATAGCAACTGTAAAAATGAGAAGCGGCTGTCAAACTATCCATTAGAAGAAACCTGCAAGATTGACGTTTCTCAAGGGGAGGGAAATATAGAGTTTTAGATCCCATAAGAAGTGCAAGTATATCAACAGCTTCGAAGATAGAGAAAAAAGAACATACATTTTTGTGTGTCACCTATGGGCCAGGTACAAACGCTGGAAATATTCGATTATAAATTCGATAATTAATAAATTTTGAGATAGTCAGCGAATTATCATTATACATTTGATTTGAATCCATTTTAAACACGTGGAAAATCTAGAACTATTTAAGGTGGAACAGTGGTGGCGAGGAGGATTCGAAAGTCAAGAATTTACCATTTCACAAGTGTAAGTGTGGAGGATGACCTCTTCGCAAAATGAAGCGAAACGTTTTGCTCGTTACTCGTTACATTTACTTATTACATTTTACTCGTTACTATACAAATGGCTTTTGGGAAAATAGTTGCACTAAATATATATTTCTATCGGCAATAACATCATAAAAAAGATTTCTTCCGAAATTTAAACATTATAAACATTTTTAAAACATTCTTCTTATACCAACATTTCATAGTTTTGCTAACTAAGTAGATGTCAGACACTACGGTACAGCCACGGGCAGTTTCCAGCACCGTCTTGGTAGAAATGTGGGAAAGATTGATTGATGGGCACAGGAGCATCGATCTTTGAAGAATGCGTGGAATAACCACAAGCGCATATAGCATTATAAACATTAGTATTAGTACTCATAACTCGAAGAGTGAGGAAGAATGTTAACTCACCTCAAAGTCGATAGTGTGAGTTTCCTCTAAAGATTATGGGTGACAATCATTTACCAATTTTGATATTTTTAAAATTAGCTCTTTACCTAAGATAATTAGAATTAAAAATAATGCTTGTTTTTGTTTAGTTTATTTAGACCTAGCGTCAGTACTACCCGATTACTAGATACTGCATGTGAAACCTTTCCTTTTTCAAACTGTAAACAGTTAATAACAGTGTTATCATGTAATCACCATCTTCACAATTCTGGACATAATATCTGTGGACTAAGTGCCAAAAGATCAAAAATCTAATTCCACCAATTGATAAGAAAGTGTCAACAGTTATTAAAAAAAATTTGACTTGTTCATTTTCAGCTTACTAATAACTTAGGTAACAAAGTTACCGTGGTTGTCTAGTTTGAAAAGGGGCGGAATCTCTCTTGCTTCCTGATTGGTCCATTGTATTCTTTTGTAACGTTATAAAATTAGTAGATCAATAAAATACGAAACATTTCCACAATTCTTCAAGGAAAGGCATTAACACACACACAATCCTACCCGGTTTCTAGCTAGCACCTACTCCCATATTTGTGTATTTGGCACTTGAATAAAAATACGAAAGCGCGAATGAAGCATAAAGCGCTAAAAGTCGAAATGTTAATGGTATTTATTACTGGTTCCTGTCTCTGACTCCAGTTCTGATTTTAACTTATATTATATTTTACTGATCGCTACGTATGTAGGTCCTGTTTTCATTTTTTATTTAGATATTATTTAGATATTTATATATAAAAATAGCACAATATAAGCCTTATAGTTGTTTTACGAGAAGATTTACAAATTTTATTTAGTCAAGAAAGTTGTTTTTTGTGCGTTAGTATACACAATAAAGAGCCGAACATTTGCAATTTATGTTCAAAATATTTACGACTGAAAGTCTATATTTGGGATTTGCAAAAATATAATGTGTATTAGTAGAAAGAGTAACGAGTAAAAAAATGCAAGGAGTAAAAAGTAACGAATAACAAGTAAAACGTTTAGCCTCTTAGTGTATTTTATCCAGCAGGAAATGAGTAATTTCAAATTTATAGGAAATTCGTATCCATTTTACCGCTGCTTTTCTTCAAAATTATTTGAGAAAGTTCCCGTATAACAATAGTTTGACCTAAAAACATTGAGAGAAATCAAGGTACTCATGGCCGCGGTACTTAGAGAAAAACAACAGGAAAACCTCGTACAAATTCAGGAACAAGCCTAAGAGCAAGTAGTTCTATAAATATTTACAGAAACCAGTGCTGTTCCACTATCAGATCTACTTCAATAAACAATAGATCTGTTCATAATTCTTGTCTCTATGGATAAGCTGTTTTTCAGGAAATAGCTGGGTGCCTTATGGAGACTGACGCTGAGATCATTGTTGGATTTTGCAGGATTTTGCATTGTCGTAAACCTAGAAATGTTTATGGTAATACAACCTGATATCAAAGAGATAAAGAGACCCTGGGTACTAGGTTGAAGGTAATAGTCATTAAAATCTCAAAATCCAACATTTATACCTTCATTAATTAATAGTTATAAAATATATTTGATCTACCAACATTTACAACATTGATGTTATTGAAGCACCGCCTGATTTGAGAATAAATGTTGCCAATTCGTTACCAATATCTATTCCCCCTTCCAGGGCACCTCCGACATATCCACTCCCATGGAAGCTAGCAGTATGTTCTCCTGTGAACCAGATGCCATTAGACTGTATTGGTTTCTTTATTAAGTCGTAATGTTGTTGTGTTGTCCCGATAGTAGGATTCGAGTAGGCTCCTTGAACATGAACATCGTAGGTCCAGTTACTACGGACGATCTCTAAAAAAGACGACGATGTTAGGTTTAATTCATTATATTGTATGGAACAAATTTATACGTAATCAGTGGCCAGATTATCCTGAAAATCTGTTTTTGGTTTCAGTTGAGGTTACTGGCACAATGTAGCAAAATCTAGCTTTTTTCTCAGTCTTTTCCCTTCATGTGTCTATTGCACGAGACAACTCCCAAAGTGAAACAGACGTCCGCAGGAGGAATCAAACTACGATAATTCGACCATTTAGGCTCTAAATAGCTAGATTACATCCGCCATATTAATTCAATAGAAAATAATAAAATCGATAACACGGACATGCAACATGGCCCAACTTACAAGCTAATCACATGCTGTTAAAGAAACCATATAAAGTTCAGGTATGTATATTTCTAATCTTACTCAGCCGTTGTAGATAAAGTTTCTTTAACCCTTCAATGTATAAGCAGGACTCTTCGTTACATTAAAATCCACATTGGAAACATTTATAATGTTATGAGGAACCAGGGAGTCTTATAAGCCTTTATCAAATTTATTTTACATTATATTCCAATAATTAACCCCCTGGAAAATGCAAACTATCAAAGAAATAATCAATGATTTGATTCCTTTTCGGGGACACGATACATTAAAGAGTTGATAATCCATTCATTTAGAAACATCTGTTAGAAGGGTGGCGGCATATGTTTGTTTTATACATAATTCAATTATCTATAAACAACCACAAGATTTGAATATCAATGACATTCATACAGAAGCACTATCAATAAAAATATAAAAGGGTGCGAAGCGCCCGCATTGTAATTCCTATTTTATGAAGTAAAATCGGAAAACGATTTAACGTCGGATCCAACTTTCTTTCTAGTCGGTAATACTGGGGCCACTCATTATGAGAAGGTGCGCCATTGTTTGGTTTTACCCAAATAGAAATCTAGAGTGGTCATTGGGCACAAACTTGGATTATCTGGAAAAGCATGAAAATCTTGGTCCTTTGGACGTTTTCCTTGTTTTGTGTGTTTTGCTGTATGACCAAAAGCAAATATGTATGTATTATTTGTTTTTACATAAAACCCATGTCCAGGTTTTTGATTTCGGATCCTCTCGGAATGGCACATAATGCTAGAACAATCGTAAACTTAAGGATCAGTAATTTAATGGATAGTTCTACATTTGGTGGGAGGGATTTAAGGAATGTTAAAACCTGTTCCACGTCCCGGACCAAAGAGTGTTTAGGTTGGGGAGGTCGCTGATTAGCAATGCCTTTCATTAGTTTACACACTTTTGTAAACTGCCATATTGGAGTGTTATCTTATGCTGCGTTGTATGCAGAAATTTCTAATCTATGTAAATTTATTGAATTATAGGCATACCCCAAATGGTACAATTCGGCCACGAAATCAAGTACATTGTGTACAGGGAATCGAAAAGGATCAACTTGTCAGTTACTACACCACTTTCTCCGGGCCGATTCGTAATGAGATCTGGTTCCCTCCCGTAGGGAGCTAGAGATAAAGTTTGCAGCTTCTCTCGATATAGGGTTTCGAACTGACATCTCTAATAGTAGTGGGTACCATGGTTGGGACTGCCAAAGGGGTGTTATTTTCAACATGTTGTCAGTGTTTTCTTTAGTACTCTTCCCACTAGAGTAAATGGTCGGAATGAATACGGGTAGAGATGTGACCAGTCCTGTTGCATCGCGTCTGTTGCTCTGCTGTAGGGATCTGGTTTCCATGCCATGTAAGCTGGTAGTTGGTGTGAATGTCGGGAAGCAAATAGGTCTATGTGTGGTGTTCCGCGTAGTTGGCAAATTTGTCTGAAAACGTTTGGGCACAATTTCCATTCGCTGGAATCTAACGTGTGGCGTGATTCCCAGTCCGCTTTCCATTTCAGACTGGTTGGTAAGAGTGATCTGTTTGGAAAGCAAATATTTCCAAGTTTCTTTGGCTATGTCGATCATCATAGCATTTTTTGTTCCCCCATTTTCAGGAGTGGAGAAAGGGCTGTGGTGTTGTCTATTTGAAGATGTATAGACACCTCCCCCCCCCCCCCATTTTTGTTTGGTGAAGGTTCGGATTGCAAGGTTCGCAGCTTTTAGTTCTGGAACATTAGCGAGAGAGTTGGGTCCGATATTAAATTGTATGGAGATTTTACGGAATAAAATCGTTAACAAGAAAAGAAACAATTTCATTATTTCAACAGTTTACCTACCACCCGACGGGAAAATTAAACCATTCGAAAACTTTTTAAAGATCTTGTGTCTAAGAATAAACGTTCTGGTAAAACATTATATCTCGCTGGTGATTTTAGAGAACAATTCAAAAGTAAAAAGTTTCTTTAATCTCAAGTTCAGTTTTAAGGATACTGTATACACTCGCTACCCATTGTTCAGTATTATGAAGAGATCTCCTTTTCTTCAAATAATTTTCGCATAAAAGTATATATTTTCTAAATCCTGTATTATTCCTCTACCTAATGGTATGACCCATTTTCCTGGATTTATTTTCGAAAAGAGAAAAAAGTTAGTGACTCTTTTTTTGTCACTCGTGTAAAACGAGCTTCAAGTCCCCTCCACGTGAACATTTCTTCATAAAAACACACGAGTCGAGGCGTCGTTCTTTCCTTTACAAAAGGGTAAAATAATAATATAACACTTCATTAAAGAATAATGACAAATACAATGGAAAAATACTCATTTCTACGTAATTTGTTTCTCGAAAAACCTTAATCTATCGCTAAAAATCGAAATATGATAATAATTAAAAAATGAGACACTCTTTTGTAGCCTAGGCATTGTTGAATGGAATTAGAGCAATTTCGTTACGTTGCGATAAAATCGCGGAGACTTGGAGCTGTTGAAAGACTGTTTTGCTGACATTTCTTGTTGCGTTCGTAAATTAACTAAAAACAAAAGATATTTACACGCGATTTAACAAAAGACCAGTATACTCATATTTTAACATTTTAATACTTTTGTTATGTGAAATTAGAAAGTCACGCCTTAATTAATGGGACAATTCTTAAACCAGTTGGAAGAAAAAATTAATAAATATGATGACGCAAAAGTATATAGTATATAAACTAAAAGAAATTTGATTTAGTAATCTTTAATATTGTTTATAATGCCTTTTGTTAAATAAAACAATACAATTAGATCGGAACATGACGGAAAAATAAGTTATCCCCCGTTTTCCCCCTTTCCAAATTAAAATTTTTATTTCTTATTTCAAATAAATGCTATATATCACTAGAACTTTCGAATGGCATTTGGAGAACGAGGGTATACAGTATCCTTAACCTGATTCCAGTAATCAACAAAATAACAAGGGTAATAATAGGAGCGTAATTGCTATAGATCATATTATTACAAATTATTTTTTAAATTCAAGTATTCAAACTGGGATTATTAAAACTGACATCTCTGATCACTTTCCGATTTTCCTGGTGCCGCATACACCTGACACAGACGAATATTCAGATACAACTACATTTTCAAGCGATATATAAACAAAGAATCGGTACAATATTTTAGAACACTTCTAAATAATGTGACCTGGGAAACACGACAGTGCCCGAAATAAAACATAAAACTTTATGATAAATTTCTCAAAAACAAAACTTACAGATGAAACTAATTACAAATTACTACAAAAATTAATGATATGATATATTATCATGTCGTGGACGTGAATGATTTAAACGTTGGCGTACGTTTTGAGAGAAATTTGATGCATAATCAATCCGTCTATTACCGTAGCTAGTTATCACCGCCAATTCCCGTAACTAGTTATTCCCAACTTGGCCTTTAGTCAAAGTTGGTATCCATATGCCTGGTACATTATATGAGATGCTGTTAATATGATTGTCGTTACTCATTGAGTGGATAGTTTCTTTGATTTTCCTCGCAATCACATTTTGTTATAAATACCTCAAGAGAGATTCTACTGAAGGTATAAAGCGGGAAGGTAGAGTGAAACTTCAGAAACTTAAAGACCAAGAAATAAAAGATCAAAGTTTGTACTTCAAAGTTTGTACTTTGTACTTCAAACTAAAACCTACATTACGCAAACAGACGGTGGGTGTAGCCATAGGCGGCCCGGCGTCTTTCCTGGTAGCAGAAATATACATGCAATCTCATGAGAACATAGCACTAACTACAATTTCTAGCCCACCAAAGGTTTGGGAACGGCATGTGGATGACGTTTTTCTTATCATAAAAGAAAATCATCTTAATGACTTTTATGATCACGTCAATAATTTACACCCACAAATAAAATTCACTGTCGAAAAAGAGAAAAACTCTAATAAAATAGAACGACAATGGCAGCATATCTATATTAGTTTATAGAAAACCCACTCACACGGATCAATATCTAAACTTCCACTCAAATCAACAACAAAACTGCAAAGATATCTTCCATCTACAAAAATTTATTTGAATCAAGTGAATTAAAATCAAAACCATTATATTATTCAAAACTGGTGACAAAATATAAAAATAACATTAAAAAGACGTGGCAGCTTATTAAGGAGGTAATAGGAAAAACGAAAATACATTCTAATAATCATCCCAAAAGGCTATTCGTAGACAACCAAGAAATATACAATAAAAAAACAATTGCGGAACATTTCAACGTTTTGACTCTTATATAAAAAATGTGAATAATTTCATGCCATTTGAAGAATTAACGGATAAAGAATTTACAGAAGCATTCTTCTCATTAAAATTAAACAAAAGTCCTGGGTGGGACAATACCAGTTTCAATGTAGTCAAAACCTGTTTCGCCTTGCTAGTAATACTCCTAAAGCACATTTTCCAACGCTCACTAACAACAGGTATATTTTCAGAGAATTTAAAATTCGCAAAAGTGACCCCAATTTTTAAGGCTGTTGAAAAAGTATTACTTACAAATTACAGACCTGTCTCAGTTTTCCCATGTTTTCCCAAAATCTTGGAACGGATTATGTATAATAGGCTATATAAATATCTACAAGAAAATAACATTCTCTATCAAAAACAATTTGGCATTCAGAATCTAACTGCACTGATTATGCAATTACTCAACTAGTTGACCAAATATCTCAATTATTTGAACAAAACAAGTTTACACTTGGTGTGTCATTGACTTGTCAAAAGTGTTTGATACTGTAAATCACGAAATATTTATGGAGTTCGGAATATTAACTTAAAAATGGTGTAAAAGTTACTTATCAGAAAGGAAACAATATATTACATTCGATCACAGTAAAAGTGACATGTCAGACATTTTATGTGGCGTATTACAGTGATCTATACTAGGTTTCCTTTTATTTCTTCTTTATGTAAACGACCTAAAAAATGCTTCAAACGTTCTAGACCCGATAATGTTCGCTGACGATACAAATCGTTTTATTCACATTCAAGCATTCAACACTTATTTAAAACGGTAAATAACGAACTAAGTAAACTAACTGAATAGTTTTCATGCAATAAGTTATCACTTAACACTGATAAAACAAAATATTCATTCTTTCACAAGCAAAGCGCAAGTGACAACATTCCCTTGGTACTTCTTAAAATTACAATTAATAGCAGTATTATCAAAAGGGAAAACTCCATTGTCTTCCTTGGTTTGTTGTTAGATGAAAATCTATCCAGGAAAAGCCATATCCATTATATTGAAAACAAAATCTCAAAACATGTAGGTCTTCTTTATAAAACTAAATTCTTATTAAACCAAGAAAGTCTAAGAAATATATATTTTTCGTTCATCCATAGTTACATAAATTATGCAAATGTAGCCTGGGCTAGCACAACTCAAACTAAGCTTAAAAAATATATTTATATATAAAAAACATTCCAATAGGATTATACATAATAAAGAAAAAACAACGCATGCCAGACCACCAATGAAATTGTTAAATGCTTTGAATGTTTATCAGTTAAACATACGTGAAAAGTTAACTTTTACCTTATAAATACTATTATAAAAATAAACTTACCCCACTCATCTTTCAACATAAATTGAAACCAACTAAACATAAATTACCAAACAAGGCATCGCTCTCAAAACCTTTATTTACCAAAAACTAGCAGTAAAATTGCCAACTTTCGAATTTCTTATCGAGGTCCGTATTTGTGGAATAATTACTTAGATCATAATACAAAAACAGTAACATCCTTAGAAATTCACAACAAGAATAAAAAAACAAATATTTAAAAATGACAACGAACTCAGTTTCTATTAAAACCATATAATCATACTCAAGACAAGGTACTTGGTAATAAGACCGTTACGTCTTCTTCGAGTCCCTGTTATTGATGAACAAAATAATTAATTATCGCACTACAAGTTTTTTTTTGAAAACAATAACTTAAAATAGCATTCCATGGTACGGTAATAAATATTTAAATTTATTTCATGCTTTAAATCATTCATAAATACCCGTTTCTATTCCCAGTTTCTCCAGACAAAAATAAAGTTGCGATGTTATGCTTGTTTTCCATTGGAACACTTCCGCATTTATACGAAAATTTTCCTTTCCAGAAAAAGGTTTCCTGAGTTCCATTATCATTATATGATTACAAAGTGTTTCATTTAGTAACAAAGACATTTAAAAACAGGAAGACGCTCCAACTCACGTACAAGTTCTTTTTTAAATTCAATGTGTCAACTTTCACATATTATTACAAATAGAAATGCTCCTTCGCAGAGGTTACCACTTCTTGAAAATTAGACGAATATAAATCAGTTGAATAGAGAAATTAATAAGAATTATTGAAGGTACAGTCTAACGAAACATTTTATTGGGAAATATACAACTACTAGTAGGAGTTTTCATAAAACAAATATTAGTACAAGTATTTACTGGTCAGTGGGTATGATCGATTTAAAATTGAACAATTTTCACATTTTATGGTAATATAGGTACCCTTTAGAGGTATTCAGTGATATTTATAGCTAATACCCCACAACTTCAAAAATTGCTTTTGTAAAACTATTTCCTTGAGTTGGATATATAGTTGATATGTTTGATGGACCAAAAATTTAATTTGTCCATTCGTGAATCATAAAACAATGAAAAATTAGAAATATATAGAATTTTCAACGTTTTACTTAAGAAAACATTAGCATTTGCGTACCTACCAAGTTTCCACTTAACAATTACAGCCGTTCTTGATTTTTTGCACATTTGAGGAAAAGTGGCAAAACATAAATGAGGTCTAAAACCCCATAAATGCCAATAATTTTGAACTTGATTGCAGCCAATATACATCCGTTGATCTTACTTATTGTCGTAAAACCTCTACGAAGTACTGCAGTTACCTGTAGGCATCGGGATGTCATCTCCATAAACCTTTGATAAAACGGAGTGAACATTCTTAACAACCATATTGTCTGTTTCCAATTGACTTCTCCTACATTCCGGACCTGTTAATGTGACCATCAAAATATTTTTGTCAGGAAATATACGCTTGAAATTTTGCCAGTGTAAATATTCTTTATTGTTCCTCCCTATCAATATATAATTGGATGAATCCCAAAATGCTCTTGGAAAATGTAGAAATATTTTGCAGTAATCGCCAGTGACGATGCGTGCCATAGCATCACGTTTCCATGTTGGTAAATCGGGTTCGAATTTTATGAAATTGGTTTGTAAAACTGTTTTACTAACAGATACAACTATATATTTTGATGAGAAGACACTACCATCTGAATTTGTAATCAAATACATCTGACCTTCTTGTTTAATTCTTCGTACTTCTTTGTTTAATAATATCTTGTTATGAAATGGTTTGGCAATAGCCTCAGCAACGTGTTCGTATCCTCTTTCGTCAGTTATAACTACATCCTGACCTTCCCCGGTTATTGGAAAATGTATTGCACTGAGTAGAGAGGCTGGATTGCCATTTTCGAAATCAATGGACATGTATTCAACAGCTCTATCTAGTTTATTCATTATTTTCCAACCACCTTTTCCTAACGCATCTAGCAGTGGCATATCTTGTTCTTTAGTACGCATGGCATTCTTTACGCTCTTAAGATGATTCTCTAGTCTTTGTGACGTATCCTTCCAGGAGTTGCTTTCCTCTGCTTTGACGAGGCTATCTTCTTCTCTGTAAAAACGATTTTATAATATATACCTACTGGAACGAGGTTTTTAACAGCAAATAGAAGCGGGCAATACTCGTAAAGTATCATAGGCAATGGAATATATAATAATTCTAATAATTGTAAAACATTTTCATAATCATTAAGGTCTCTCGATACCTTTTAAACAAGGTGGATACATGTTAAAAATATTACGCTTCCTATTTTTTTCTGCAAACCAAACTTTGCAGTCAACAATATGAATAGTAATCCTTAAATTATCCACTTAAAAAATTGATGAAATACTAAATCATGGTGGGAAAATACCTTTTTAAAACCGACCGTTTTAGACGCATTTTAAACGCTATAAAGAGCTCAAAATTGCTTCAAGTTGTTTTAAAATCACTAACCTCTGATCCTCTGTGGCCACACTGACTAGAACATAAATCAGGTGTTCGGAATTTTTTTGTTTGGTCCTATTTTCAGAATTATTGTATATTTTAATGCGCGGAAACATTAACAATACGACCACTCTTCACTGAAGCGCCTGTATATTTTGAAAGAGAAGAAAACAAAAAAAATAATGAACCCCCTGGAAAAAGCGAAATAGCAAATAAATGACCAATTAATTGATTCTATTGCGGGGACGCTATGCATTAAAGGGTTAAAGTGGAACTCCCACTTAATGATTTCAGAGAAAACATTCCGCGTGGAACGGCTCTCGTCCAATCAGAATCATGGTAAATCATTTATCGCGTTCTTTTTTCAGAGAGTTATATTTTTCAAATTTCGCATTTCATTCCGCGCGAACTCTCTATGATTGAAAATTCAGCTTGAGGCTTCCACACAACGATTTATTTCAGCATTAGTTCTCCAATGTAGCACTTGATCTTGCTTAGTTTGAACCTTTTTGGTGCCCAAGAATAAAAACAGAATCAGACATATTTTTAGACAACACTCTAAATATTAGGTTATTAAAACGATAGGAATTCGCTCTTTTAATCAATGAAAAACTATTTCCACAAGTTTTAGATACTTCCAGACTGATTTTAAGAACCTTTCTGCTTATGCCCATATAGGGTGGATGGAATTTACTTATTTATTTTTATTCCAAATATGAACTCCGTGTATCCAAATGGTTAGATCAATGCAATTGTGACGTCACATATCTCTAATCGTGAAAAGCAAGCCAATGAAAATGGCAAGGCCCGTAACAAGAAAGAAACGTTAATATTGAGTGTCGTTTATGTTTAGAAGCAATTATACATTTCCATAACAGAAAGTTAGAAGCGTGACTTGGCAAAATAAAATCCTGGAA